>WAAE01011994.1:114691-153309 GCA_013400495.1 Nicator chloris | reverse complement strand
GTCTTGGGTGGAGGGGAGGTGGATAAGAAATAAGACATAAAATGCTGGTGGAAAGTTATTGTAATAGCTTGAGTAATAAATGCATGGCTCGAGTAACATATCCATGATTTTATTGGTGAATCCAGTGTTGTTTCACAGCACATTTAATGGTCCCAGAAGATGTGGAGGAGGTCCTGCTCTGCTGGAGCTCACACCCTTGGGATCAGGCAAAGAAATCCCACCCAGAAGCAGAGCAGGAGTAGCTGAGAGGAAAAATCACTGCGAAATGAGCTCTAATTAGGGGATTAATGAGCAGGAAGGGTAACGAGGCACCCAAAGGAGATGCTCACCCTGAAAAGGGCACATCCTTCACTTCATTCCCATGGAGGTTCATTGAGATAATCTGGAAGCTGATATGGATAAAACCGAGTCTCTCTCTTCCTGCTGTAGGGTTTGTATGGTTTCTTTTCTCTTTTGTTGTTTATGGGGGTGGCAATCCAGGGGAAGTGAGAGAGGGGGCAGGAAGGGGCTTCCTTCTCTACTGGGGGTTGTCCAGAAGTATTGTATTGCACCATAAATAAGGGAATTACAACACAGAGGTGCCATTCCCACTGGAATTAATCAGCACAGGACCAGCAGAGCTTGGCTCTGGCTCCCAGTGAGGCAAGGTCCTGGAAAACATTCACATTTCCAGGGTGGAAAGAGGGAACAGCAAACAGGAGAGAAGAGGGAGAGCTGGGATGTGGAACAGTGACAGCTACAGGGCTGTGGAGGGCTGATCCAGAGCCCTCCCTGAGTCAGAGACTGAGGTCAAAAAGCTTTGGATCAAAGCCAAGAAGACTCTTCTAACCTTCCCAAAGCTGGGATTGACAACCTGTGGTGGGTTCTGATCTGGAAAAGTCAAGGAACAAATAATAAAACCCTCAAAAATATTTTTAGGTTCACCAAAGGATGAGGGAGGTTTAGTCCATGTGGAAGCCTGGAGAGATCCGTAAACCAGAAGTGGTGGAGCACCAGCACAGAGAATTCCACTGTCTTCTTCCTGCTCCTGAACTCCACAAGCTCTGGAGTCTTCCTTTAAATCTGCTACCTCAGCACACCCACAGAAGAAAGCAGGAATGGCTTGTGAACAAACAAACAAACCGTTCCCAAATATTTGGATACAATTTGTTTCCTTGTGTCCTCATTCAAGCAGGAACTACTTCTGCAAATTTTGCAAATTTTGCCTGTGCAGGGAAATATTGGTGGAAAAAAATTTCCCAAACAATTAAACAGACGTGCAAAACCATGGGAGGGATCCCAGAATTTGCTGGACTGTCCGTGCACATTTATGCCCTGGAGTCAAACCTCAAGGTGACCAAGCTGGGACTTCACCGTCAGCTTAAAGTGCTGCTTGAGATTTTTTTTGCATCCTCTGGGGAATGTTCTGGGTGTGGCTTCAGCCTGGCCATCACTGCCAGCCTCTGTTTATCCCATAACTGCCTCATGAGAGGTCTAAGGAATATTTGATCCTGCGTGGAAGCACCAAAATCCAGACAGGACAGGGAATCTCCAAGGCAGCAACTCCCAGGAACACCCTGAACTTCAATCTGCTCCAAAGTACAGTCGAGGAAAGTCTCATCTTTCCTTCCTGCCAGAGTTCCAGGCTAATGATAATAGCTTTAAATCCCTTCATCCCTTAATGGCCCAGTTATTCCACCAGAAAGGCACATTAAAATGGTTATTAGCATGCAAGAGGCAGAGCACAGGATAAGACAGGATAAAACACTAATCCTGGAGCTGGAAGCACTTTCTCCTCGTCAAAGCTCCTCGTGCAGATGTTTCTCAGCACCACAACCCAGCCTGGTCTGGGTCTAAGGACCTGAAGCCACATCTGGACCATAAATTCTGCCAAGAAACCTTCCCAAGCGCGGAGGAGCTTTACGAGGGAGGCGGCCCTGCAAAAATCAGCTGTCAATCCCCACGTCAAACAAGCTGCACGAGGAAATGGGAATCGGCTTGTGGAAAGCATTCCCATGCCAAAGCCTTGTCCTGGGATTGTTATTCCAGATGAAGATCATCCGCCTGCTCCAAAGCTCCTGTGCAGAGGCTGGAGTGGTTTTGATGATGTGTGTCTGTCTTTAAAAGGATGTGTGGAGCACAGGAATGGTTTGTAGTGGGATTTGTCAGCGCTGGCCTTGTTCAAGGGAGTGCTGAAGAGCCCTCAGGAGACCCCTGAGTGCTGCTACCGTAGCACCACCAGGTAAACCTTGGAAGGATTTTAGGATGAAGGAATTATCCCAGGGCCAATTCTCAGCCCGCTCAGCCTGAGCGCTCCTGGTGTTGTCTGGTAGAACCACACCTGCCAAAAATCCCTGGGAGGAATCTCCTGGGGAACGAGCAGACTGCTCCAATCTCATGGATCTTGGCTCTTTCGACTTCTTGTTGCCGGGTGGGCAAGGAAAAGTTTTGGAATCAGAATCTCCTGTGCAAGGAAGAGTTTTTGGAACCAAATTCCCTGTGCAAGGAAGAGTTTTGGATCAAAATTCCCTGTGCAAGGAAGAGTTTTGAAATTATAAATTCCCTGTGTAATGAAGAGTTTTTGAATTATAAATTCCCTGTGCAAGGAAAGGTTTTGGAATTAAAATTCCCTGTGCAACGATGAGTTTTGGAAACAAAATTCCCTGTGCAAAGAAAAGTTTTGGAAACAAAACCCCCTGTGCAAGGAAGAGTTTTGGAATCAAAACTCCCTTGTGCAGCAAAGAGTTTGGAATTATAAATTCCCTGTGCAAGGAAAGGTTTTGGAATTAAAATTTCTTGTGCAAGGAAGAGTTTTGGAATTATAAATTCCCTGTGCAAGGAAGGGTTTTGGAATTATAAATTCCCTGTGCAAGGAAGTTTTGGAATCAAAACCCCCGTGTGCAACAAAGTTTTGGACACAAAATTCCCTGTGCAATGAAGAGTGGATGGCATCAAGTTGGAAGTACAGGACTTCATAATTACAGAAATGTTATCCAGGGAATCTCAAGGAATTTGTATGGATTGTGCCATGTCCATGCAGTCTGCAATGATTATGAATTATTCTTCTTCTTGCAATATTTTTGAATCAATCCTTTGTTGAACTACTGTCAAGTTTAACTTCCAGCTTTCCACAGTTATGAAGGAAAAGTGTGTTGGGGAAAGAGAATCTGTGAGTCTTGCACCAGAATAAGACTTAGATTTGCCTGTATTAAGCACTTAGGGATGTACAGAGGCAGGAGATCACACAAAAAATCCCTAATTTCAGATTCTCTTTAATCCAAACTTTAGTAGACACACCAGAATTTAACCTTGAGAGAGATCTCGTGCTCTAGGAAACCCAACTTCATCTGTTTCATCACTCAGGACTGATCAAGTCTCCTGCCAACAATAATAATTCTGATTTCTCCTTTCCTCATGTCTCTTAACGAGGATTGTTGGGCTCTGCCAGTTTGTTTTTGATCAATCTCTGCCTTTTTCCAGAGTATCCCTGAATACCAGGGCTCTGAACAGCACATGGAGCCATCACCCACGTACTTGGGATTTTTTCCTGTTCCAAATGGGATAGAGCCAGCTTTATGTTAAACCAAGTGCATTTTGGGATTTCCCCCAAAGCTATTTCTTGCTAGAAGCCCTGGGACTGTGATCCCTCCGTGCTCTGGGTTTTCTTGGAGAATTCCATGCAGAATCCTGCTGGCCATGATCCCGAACAGGTTACAGCGCTAATGGGTTTTGCTTGGAGCCAATCCACTTCACCCTGCCCTCATTTCGTGCTGAATTCAAGCACCTCGTTGTCACAGATTCTCACCTGACCACACCCACGACAGCCGCTGAACTTGGTTTTATTTCTGCTCAAAACTGAAATCAAATGAGCTGCTTTGGAGAAGACGCTCGCGGGAAAACATCTCCACTTTTAACCAGAAACAGCTTTGCCGGTTCTGAACAGCAGATTGCGCTTCTCAAAAGCCAAAATTCATTCAAAATTCAGATCATTTTGCTTTTTTATTTCATAAAATTAGAGCAATTTCTACAAAATGATCCATGGATGGGTGGGGCCAGCTCAGAAGTTTTGCTCCCTGTTCCACGGCCGCGTGCGCACCCACCAAACCAGGTAGGTGACGAGATTTATAAAGGAACATCTCACCTCTGCAGAGCCCTGCAAGTGGCCTGAAGAGCCCAAAAACGACCTGTCTGGAGTTCCAAAGCAACTTGTAAGGAATTGTGGGCAGAACCAGAGGAACTGGATGGGCGGCAAAGCCCCTGTGCAGCATTCCCACATCTGGGCTGCGCCTGATCTGAGCTGCAGCAGCCGCCACCGCGGGGCTGGGGCGCCTTTCCCGCTGCCAGTGGCTTTGGAAAGCGGTTGGAGCAGCACACAGGGAGGACACATTCCTGCAGCCATCCCTTGTCCCTGAGCTGCCTTCAGCCAGGCCAACCCACCGCCAGTAACACGAGATAAATCTGCTTTCCAGGCCTTTCTTTTGGCTCTTCCCTCCGGAACCACGGCGGCTGGAGACGGGGCTCCACGGCTGACTCTTTATCCTGGAAAATAAGAAATAGAGCTTCTATGTGTGTGTGCGTGTGTAGGCTTTGTTTTACAACTCTGCCTGAGGGCCAGTTCTTTCAGGCTCCAGAGTTTAATTTATCAAATTTATTGGATTGTGATCTTAGGCCCCTCCTGGTGAACACCACTGGATAGGAACATCATTCCTCAAACAGGACAACCCAGAGGGGAAGCTTTTTCCTTCTTTTTCCAGCAAATGTTGCATCCCTTCTGCTTCTCCCTTTTTCTTGGAAGACCCAGGAATGAGCCTGGTGACCCACAGGGCGCTGCTGGGACAGGGGACACACTGCCTTCTCTGTTTGTGAAGTCCCCTTTGCCCCTGACCAGTCAAATCCTGGAATATTGTGGACAGTTCTGATGCCTGCAACATGAAAAGGACGTGGAAGTGTTGGAGTAAGTCCAGAGGAGGCCATGGAGTGGACAGGGGGACTGGAGACCCTTCCTTATGGAGACAGCCTGGGAGAGCTGGGGCTGTTCAGCCTGGAGAAGAAAAGGTGGAGTGGAGACCTCAGAGCAGCTTCCAGGACCCAAAGGCGCTACAGGAAAGATGGAGAGGGACTGGGACTGGAGTGGCAGGACAAGGGGCATGGCTTTAAGCTGACAGACACCACATTAAACAGGATTTTAGGAGGGAATTGTTCCTGTGAGGGTGGGGAGGCCCTGGCACAGAGAAGCTACAGCTGCCCCATCCCTGCAACGAGCATCTTCACCTGGATCAGGTGGCTCCAAGCCCTGTCCAACCAGGCCTCCAGCATTTCCAGGTGTGGGACATCTACCACCTGCCTGGGCAACCTGTGCCAGTGTTTTTCCTCTTCTGTGTCACAAAACATTCTTATCTCTACTCCAAGTCAACTCTCCCATAGTTAAAAACCATCGCCCCTTGTCCTGTCGCAGCAGGCCCCGGTTAAAAACCCGTCCCCATCTTCCTTAAAGTATTGAAAGGCTGCAGTAAGGAGTCCCCAGCTCCTTCTCCAGGCTGGAAAATCCCAACTCTCTCAGCCTTTCCTCATGGGAGAGCTGCTCCAGCTCTCTGCTCCACCTTCTCAGGAGGCTCAACCACTCCTGCCTCAACTCCCTCTTCACCTCTGTGCAATTCCCTGTTGGATCTGAGGAGCGGGAAGCCAAGCCCTGGATGCTCTATGGACTCCTCATAACCAGAAACAATTTATTTGTCGATTTTTTTTCCTAACACAGCCCTCAGCTTAGTCTGGCAGAAGCAGGCTGGCCACACCAAGGGGTAATTCCAGCTATTTTCAGCCAGAGGATGCTCTGGTTTTGTCCCTCAAACCTGGCTTGAAGCACTTTTTTACAGCTCCTGATGACGGGGGAAATCAAGAGGATGTTGCTGGTTCCACACTTGGATTTCAACTTTTTCTGGGCGATTGTTGCCCTATAAGTTCTCTTTTTTGGCAGCTGTTCAGGGTGAATTTAAACATAGCGGGACAAAAAGTGGCAGGAGATCCCCACTTCCTCAGGAGAGGTCCAGGAATTCTGTCCATCTGCCAGGGAATTTAATTGTTGTTAAAAGAAGGAAGATAAATTTTCTATAAATCCTCCATGGATTTCCACAGCTCCCAGGGAATTTTAGGCCAGAATTTTAGGCTTGTTCTGCTCCAAAGGGACAAAACCCAGCAAACAATGGCAGGAAATACCAATATCAGGAAATATCACATCCAGGACCTTGCAAATGTGGCAGGAATCAGATGGATGAAGGTGTTTATTCCCAGGATGCAGCAGGGAATTCCAGCAGAGCTAAGGTAGAACAGTCCATGGATGGATATATGATTTTTAAGGAAGAATTTTCTTCTGGTTTTGCCATCATTTAAAATTGCTGCCTTTGGGAAAGAGAGTGGGGGTTTTATTTAGCTGCTGGGATGTTTTAAATCAACGGAATCCATCCGATTCCTTCCCAAAAATTTGGGGTACTAGGATGGTTATTTTTGTGCCACTGTGTGCATATTTAACTGTGTGCAAGGCTATGGAATAGATTTCCAGATTCCCAAGTTCCAGAAGATCTGTTATGACCTACTTTGTTCATCTACTTCCCTCATTCCTTAAGATTTTGGGTTCTGGGGGGGATTGCACCATCTGCTTTCATTCCAAATTAGCATGAGAAGATTAATTCCTCCTTCTTTCACTAAATGGAAATGCATCTGTCGAAATGTTTTCCTTCAGCATTCTTTTTTTTGAGAAAAAAAAAATGAAATATTTCAGCATTCCTTGAAACGGGATTGTTTCACTTGGATTCACTGAGCTGACCGGAAGTGTTTTATTTGACATTTGTTCAATGCTAATCTGCTTTTAGGGTTGGGTTTTTTCCTCACTGTGGCCCGTTGCCACTTGGAAGTTCTCATCCCAAGCCTGCTGCTGTTGTTCCCAACTTTGGGACAGGGCTTTTTGTCCTTCCCGAGTGCCCTTCCTAGAATTCCATAGCAGCAAAATCTCTGTCCTTGGGCATTTTCAGGATTGGGCAGATTTTGTTCAAGTTTTTCCATCATTCTTCCAAAGGAATGAGCTGGTCTGACAAGAGACTGACAGACGTCCAACGAAAACTTTCCCAGGGTCTGGAGATTAAAATTCTGTTTCGAAGGACTGGAGCTGCTCCTCGTACAGATGTAGCAAATCCAGGTTTCCTTCCTCCCACATCTGACCTCTGCTGGGAGCTGCCACACGCTCAGATCCTTCCCATCGACCAGGCTTCAGCTGGGAGGGAATTTTGGGGATAAATTGCCCATGGATTAGGTTGACACGAAGTGGGTGTTCACAAAAAAATGAATAAATGCAGCCATTCATGGTTGAGTGGACATGGGGGTGCTCAATTAAAGGTTGGACTGATGGTCTTGGGGGTTCTTTCCAAACTTAACGATCCTGGGATTCTACAAATTTCAGGCAGTGCATGATACGATCCCAGCTCTCTCCCAGTTTTTTCCCTGTGCTTCCCTCCCTCTTATTCCCTTCTGTCCCTTGGATGTGGGAGCAGAGCAACCCCCAAACCTGCCCTGCTGCTGGTGCCAAGGGCTCTTGCAGGAATGTGGCTGGAAGCTGCCGAGCCAGAGGTTTCTCTCTGGAGAGATTCCCAAAGTAACTCCACCGAACGGAACAAAAGCTCCAGAAAAAGCCCGTGTTTCTCAGGAACCAGATGTTTTCATGCCGTGCCAAAGCCCAATAAATGGCAAAGCATTCGCACTGTCAAGGCT
Source organism: Nicator chloris (assembly GCA_013400495.1). NCBI lineage: Eukaryota > Metazoa > Chordata > Aves > Passeriformes > Pycnonotidae > Nicator > Nicator chloris. The sequence goes on along the minus strand of WAAE01011994.1, from coordinate 145,572 downwards.
GCAAACGTAATAAATTACGTTTAATGCTGATATAAACACAGAAAACCACACGGAAAAGAGGCAGGGAAAGCGTGTCTTATTTGAGAGGGAAAACGTTGGTGTGAGGTTTCACCCAGGCACGTGTGGGTGTGTATCTGAATATATCTGTTTATATCTGAATGTATCTGTTTATATCTGAATATATCTGAATATGCCTTTATAAATCTCAATATACCAATTGTACTCAACGGTGCCACTTACCTCAGTGGTTCTGGGTTACTCAAGCAAGACTCACATGCAAAAAAAAAAAAAAAATAGATTTAAAAACTGAAAAAAAGGAGAATTTCTCCTGTTTTAAAATTGCCATTCAGAAGTCCGAGTTAAACCTTTAACCCCGATTAAAGCTTCTCACAATCCATCTCCTTTTCAGCCTCAGTGCCCTGGAATGTATTGAAAATTAAAGTTGTTTCAGGGAATTCTGGCAGCGACAAAAACACAGCCAAGGCTTTGAGGGAGTCAGGACTGCCTGGCTGCCTAAACACTCCAGGGACTGGCTCTTGGGGGCTCCTGCTCCATCATCTTGAAGCATGGGGAGAAATCAGACCAAAATTACTGATAAATATATAAAACCCAAACTGAGAAAAACCAGCTCCTCTTCTTCCTGGTTGTTTCTCCTCATATTGAAAATGAATTTGCATGAGCAAAACATCATAGTCCGAAATCTGTTCGTCCTTAGACTTTCCAGACTGGTCCAAGTGATGGAGGTGAGCAAATATTTAGAGGTTTTTGTGCTGGGTTTTGGTTACACATGTGGGGTGGTGTTCTCACTGCGTTAACAATTCCCTCTGGTGATTCCTGCAGCAAAATCTGTCCAATATCTGCTTTAATTGCCATGCCTGAGGCCTGACCAAACCATTCCAAAGTCCAAGAAAGTCTTTTCCCTTGATTTCAGCAGGGGTTGGATGAGATCTTTCCCATTTCTGAGCATAATTTGATGCTGCTATTGATACCCTGGCAAAGTGCTCACCCAGATCTGTCACTGGGGATATTTTATGCCCACTTTAGTCTTGTTTCAAACCTCCCAGCAGCTGTGGGGCCATAAAAAATCAACCTCATCCCAAGTCAAACCTGAAATGCAACAAGAGTAGAAAGGAGTAGAAAAAAAAATCCTCTGCTTTGTCCTGAGGCTTGGTGAGCAGCAGTAACTCAGCATTTTCTCTGCCTCATCTCTCTCACTTGGGATTTCCTCCTCTTTGGCTTTTATCCAGGCCTTGCCTTCTCACCTGCAGGGTGAGCTACGAGGTGCTTTGATTTGCTTTACCCTTTGCCTCCCTGTGATTTGTTTTCCTTGGTCTTCCTGCAGTGTGGAGCCTGATCCAGGCAGGATGCACCATCTTTTCCTCTGGCATCAAACATCCAGCACAAGACTCCTGGGTCTGGGTACCTCTACAACCTCTCTGGGTAATCTGTCCCAGTGTGCAACTGCCCTCCCAGTACAAAAAAAAAAAAAAAAAAAAAAAAAAAAAGTGTTTTCCTCCATTTAAACAGAATTTTTCTGTATTTCAGTTTGCCTCTTTGCCTGGATCTTGGTAACACGGAGGAGCTCCTGGCTCCATCTTATTTTTTTCTTCACCGTCGGGTATTTCATAGAATCCTAAAATGGTTTGGGTTGGAGGGAGCTAAAAGGTGATCCAGTCCCACCCCCTGCCCTGGGCAGGGACACCTCCCACTGTCCCAGGTTCCTCCAAGCCCCAGTGTCCAACCTGCCCTTGGACACTGCCAGGGATCCAGGGGCAGCCACAGCTGCTCTGGGAATTCCAGCCCAGCCCCTGCCCACCCTGCCAGCCAGGAATTCCTTCCCAATATCCCCTCCATCCCTGCCCTCTGACAGTGGGAAGCCATTCTCGGTGCCCTGTCCCTCCAGGCCTTGTCCAAAGTCTCTCTCCATGTTTCTTGCAGCTCCTTCAGGTCCTGGAAGGTCACACTGAGGTCACCCCAAAGCTTCTCCTCTCCAGCTGAACAATCCCAGCTCTCCCAGCCTTTCCTCCCAGCAGAGCTGCTCCATCCCTGGGATCATCCTGGAGCCTCCTCTGGGCTCTCTCCAGCAGCTCCAGGTGCTTCCCGTGCTGGATCCAGGGCTGGGGCAGCTCTGCAGGTGGGGCCTCACCTGAGCAGGGCAGAGGGGCAGAATTCCCTCCCCTGCTGCCCAGGCTGGGGGATGAGGCCAGGATATGATTGGATTTCTGGTCCCAGTGCACGTGGCCAGGGAATGCCCAGCTCTGACCCAGCAGCACCCCCAGGTCCTTCTCCCCAGGGATGCTCTCAATCCCTTCGTCCCCAGCCTGGATTGATCCCGGGGTTATCCCGACCCAGTGATGAACTCGCACGAGGTCCTGTTCAAGCAGGGACATCACAACTCATTTTAATTATTAACTTTCTGGGGCTTCCCTCCATGAATCCCTGTAGCACCTTGAGCGACACATCCCTCATCCCAGTGCTGGCCTCCAGGCACTGCCCAGCCAGGTAGAAGGGGGAATTATACCCCAGAAGGAAAAAAGAATTCCAAATTTCGGTGTCTTTCCACTGAGGGAGCCATCTGTTTGCTGTCTGCACATGAAAGCTGTGTAACCACGCAAACAGCGTTGGGATTTTTGCCTGATTGCTGCAATATTCCCATTTGTTGTTTTTCCTATTAACCTTCCAGTGATGGAGCAAGGAGATTAGGAAATGAGCTACATGAAAGAATTCAGAGTGATATTCCCTATCAGATCTGGCCGTTCCCGAGGTATGTCAGCAATGAGCCTTTCCAGCGAGGGCAGGGCTATTCCTCAGAGTCCCTGTCAGCTTGGAATCCACAGGTCCAGACGAATGTGTCTCTTTCCTTCTTTCTCTTTCAAAGCAGCATCTGAATAAAAGGGGACGTGCTGACCTTGGAAATTACCTCCTTCTGTTCCTGGAGGAGAGGAGAGGCAGGAGGACGAGGTCAGGAGCATGAACTGCTTTGGGGTTTGGATGTCGAAGGCTTCAAACTTCTGTTGCAACACGTTTGTTAAACAACCCCAGCGATGAAAAAGAGCTTTTTTTTCCTGCTCACAGCCCCTTATCAGCCTCCCCATCTGATAACAGGAATGAGGACTGGCTATTAACCATTCAGCAGGGATAAAGGCAACCCAGTGGTCCCCGTGGTGCTGGAAGGGAACCTCGGAAAGCATCTGAGGCTTGGCGTGGTGCAGAGCACAGCAGCCACCAGCATCTGTTCCAATGGATCACCTCAAAAATCCCAACATTAAAGGCAGGCCAGAGTTCTGGCAGCCCCAATCAACAGCAGGTTCTGCTCGGTTCGTGTTCCAATCTGCCTTGGTTCAAATTCCAGACGGAAAGACTTCTAGGAAGTACGTATGGATTCCTTGGCGTGCCTGGAAAACCAGGCAGTGCCACCTTGGCAAATAACTGCCACTGCCCAAGCATTGCAGGCCTGTCCCGAGGAAATCTGGCACTGGATGGCACAGAAGTGAGGGACCAGCTTGAAGATGGAAATTCCCAAAGTTTTGAGGCCACATCACCGTGCCATGTCCAGCTCTGGGTTCCTCAGCACGGGAGGGACACGGAGCTCCTGAGGAAGGGCCTGGAGCATCTCGGTGCCCAGGAAAGGCTGAGGGAGCTGGGGCTGCTCAGCCTGGAGAGGAGCCCCAGCTGAGAGGGGCCTGAGCCTGGGGTGTCACTGGGTGTCCCTGGGTGTCCCTGTGTGTCCCTGTCTGTCTCTGTCTGTCCCTGTCTGTCTCTGGGTGTCCCTGTCTGTCTCTGTCTGTCCTTGGATGTCCCTGTCTGTCCCTGTCTGTCCCTGTCTGTCCCTGGGTGTCCCTGGGTGTCCCTGTCTGTCCCTGTCTGTCCCTGTCTGTCCCTGGGTGTCCCTGGGTGTCCCTCTGTGCAGGGACGGGCAGAGCAGGGCCGGCTCTGCTCCAAGCCCAGCAGTGGCACCAGAGGAACGGGCAGGAGCTGATCCCAGGAATTGCCCCTGCACAGGAGGCAGAACTTCTGCCCTGGGCAGTGCCCAGCCCTGAGCAGAGCCCAGAGAGGCTGCGGGGTCTCCCTCACCGGGGACATTCCAGAATGATCTGGGCACAATCCTGTGCCCTGAGCTCTGGGATGGCCCTGCTGCAGCAGGGAGGTGCCACCAACTGCCCCGCTCCGGTCCCTTCCAGCCTGACTCCTTCTGGATTTCTGGGATTTCTCAGGACGGCAAAAAAGGGTCAAATCCCATAAAAAGCAGCAATAAAACCTCCCAGCACTCCAATATTTTTTGTGGAATCTCTCAGCAGACTTTGCCCCAAAGCATTGGAGGAGCTTCTCCAGATGCTTCCATACCCCACTGAAATTTCAGACACGTGAAAGTAGTGTTTTACCTTCAGAAAGGAAATATTGCAATATTTCCATTATATTTTATCAGTACTTTAACAGATTTCATTTTCTCTGCTCCTTTAAAAGACTGGATTTTTTGTTGATGGAGGATGTCAGTCTGGGGTTATTTCATCCCTAAAGTTATGAAGGGAAAATAACAATAAAAGATCACAGGAGAATAACAAATAAATCTTTTATGGAGAAGATATTAATTTAGAATAGAAAGCTTATTTTTATTTGAACAACGTAGACTGAAAAAAACCTAAACCTGCGTGTAAAAATGGACTTGAAAGAGCAGCAGGAAACTTAATAGGAAATAGAATTTCCCAAAGGAATCTCCGTGACCTTTTCGTATTTTGGACTGGGTGCTCAGGTACTGTTTACTGGTAATAAACAATAAAATTGCATTTTCAATTGGATAACTTCAAAGACAGAGGACATTTCATAATCCATGGCTTAAAAAGTGCTTCAGAACTACCCAAAGGCAAAAATTTGTGTAAATATTTTGGAACTTGGAGGAATGTTGTGTTTTTTTAGTCCCTCCAAGTCTCCTCTCTTAAAAATAATTAAAAACAAAGAAAAAAAGCCACAAACAAAAAGAAAACTGAAATGCAGAGCAAAAGTTTTCTGATGCTGTGAAAGGAAAGGAGAACAATAGGAAATAAAAGAGAATGAAAAGAACATTATCAAATCTGGAAATCAAATTTAAATATAAATATATTATTTTAGCTACTATAAAAACCCACAGAACAGCAATGAAGCTTCTCCATTTCCCTAAAACAGAGAGGAAAACAGGGAAACATTCCCTAAAAACAGCTTAGAAAAAAAATAAACAGGTTGAATCTTAATCATAAGCCTAATAAGAATGGGCCTTATCAAATCTAAATTATTTTAGTGGCTTTAGTGATAATTAATGAGGACATTTTTAAAGCTTCAAATTAATTAGTGATGGGATTAATCTGATTATTTGTAGATGATCATACTCATGCCAATTAACTTGTTAAAGGATAATTGGTCAATGAAGATAAATTTAATGCATTTAATGTGTGATTAATCCAAAGCAGAGGTTTAAAATGGAATTGATCCATCAATTTTTCTCCATTGGATTTAAGGGAGAGCCAGGATTTCATGTTTGCATTTAGAGGTTTTCATGGGAGAAGAACAAGGCAAAAGGTTGGGAGAGTTGGGAATGTCCAGCCTGGAAAAGGCTCTGGGGCTGTTCTGTACCTACAAGAAAACTGGGGAAGGGCTTTGGACAAGAGCATGGAGCGACAGGATAGGGAGGAATGGCTTCCAACTGCCAGAAGGTAGGGATAGACAGGATTTTGGGAAAGAATTCTTCCCCGTGAGGATGTTGAGGGGCTGGGATGATATTCCCAGAGCAGCTGTGGCTGCCCCTGGATCCCTGGAAGTGTCCAAGGCCAAGCTGGTCAGGACTTGGAGCACCCTGGGATAGTGGAAGGTGTCGCTGCCCATGGCAAGGGGTGGGACTGGATGAGCTTTCAGGTCTTTTCCAACCCAAACCATCCTGGGATTCTAAGGATTCACCCCCTGTGCCAGATCCTTCATGAGCAGAGACCCAAGAAGTTGTTCAAAAGAAGAACTGCGGTACTCGGAGCATTGTTGTTCCCAGAAAACGGAGGAGAAACTGGGATTTTTAAGTTTTGGTGGTTTTCTCCTGGCCAAGGTCATAACAATTTGCTCAGAACGAGTGTCTGGCTTTTCCATAAAATCCACACGGAATTTGTACAAATTTGGATGGATTAAGTTTTATTCCTTGAACATTTTTTATTTCAACTGAAGGATGGAGGAGAGCAAAGGAAAAGAATCTTAATGATCCCAATTCGTCCCCCTCTTTTTTCCCAGCTATCTGTAAGAACCAGGAAAACTACCTGGAAAGAGAGGCTGAGTTACAAAGTCCAGGATGACTCCTACAGCTGATTCCACATCTCCAGGCAGCTGGAAGTGGCTTCACCGAGCTCCTGTTCCTCATGCCCTCTCCTCCAAAAAAAATCCATCTCCAAGAACCCAGGGAATGAGGAACTTGTAAATAAAATGCCTTGGATAATTAACCTGTGCTTCCAAGGCCTTCCTTCCTGGCAGGAGAATTGGAATTTTTTGATTTCCCCACTTCTAAGTATTTTATCAATCAATTAATCAGTTTAATCAAATAAATCAGGCAGAATCACGAAGTCTGTCTGAGAAGAGAGGCTGATTTACACAGTCCAGGAGGACTCCTCCAGCTCATCCCACATTTCCAACTGATCCTTTCCAGACAGCTGGAAGTGGATTCATCAGACTCCTGCTCCTCGCGCCCTTTCCTCCAAACAAATCCGTCTCCAGGAACCCAGGGAATGAAGAACCTGTAAAAAAAAAATTCCTTGGAGAAAGGACCCGTGCTTCCAAGGCCTTCCTTGCTGGCAGGAGCGCTGGAATCTTTTGATTGCTGCATTATGAATCAATTTAACGGGAATACGGTCACGCTCTTGGCTATGAGGTCACCCTGGGTGAGCAGCTGAAGCATGGAATGACCTCAGACCTCACTAAGGGGATTTTGGAGAACTTCCATGTTTTCCTTTACATCTTGGAGGAGCCCATGGAGGGGCAGGTGGGAGGGGAGCTTTGCTGAGGGCTTTGTCCGTCGGTTTCGCTCTCATCCCGTTCCAGCGAAACACCTGTTGCGCTCTCGGGAAGTTTTCCCGTGAGCGAAAGAAACGTGACAAATTTTCTCCTGGAAAACAGGGAAGGAACAGCTTGGAAAAGGGGCAGCGTTAATCTTGGATCTCAGCGTGGGTAGCGCTCCCTCGCATGAACGTGAAAATTCGGAGTTTAATTTTAGATGGATTTGTAGTGGGTCAGTTCATCCATAAAGTCTGGGACAAAATCCTGGCAAATTCCCCGACCTCCTGGATGTTCTGCTGGATCAATCCTGCTGTAAGGTTTTTTTACTGGATATAAACACAAATTGGATTTCCATGCCTCTATTTTCTGGATATAATCCTAGCTCATTTTAGGAAGTGCTTTAAAGTACTTACCCAGGTCTTTGTTTTATTTCATTATTACTAATAAGTGAATTTAATAATATTTTTATAATTATTTTATAATTATTTTATGGTTATTTATAATTATTTATCTTTTATACCCTATTAAATCAACCCTTATGGATTTGTTCAGTCTGCATTTTAAAAGCAAGAAAAAAAATATCTCAGAGGTGTTTTTTGATAAATATTTTGCCTTTTATTAGAAAATATTTTCTAAACCTCTAATGTCCATAAAATGAAATATCCCTAAGAGAATTGATCAGGAAAAAACATTAAAGTCTTTTTTCCAGGCTTGAGACAAACTGGGAAAGAGCCTTTCCTGAAGTACGACATCATTAACTTCTGTATTCTATTGGAAGAAAGTTGACATTATTGGGAATTTTGACTTTTCCCAAGATTTTCTCAACCTTTTACAAGTCAAGACACATAAACTCAGGGGAAAAAAATGAAATAATCTCTGCAAACTTCTAAAAATTTTTTTCATTGACGATTGAAAAATAAAAAAAGCATTAACACCTTCTGTATCCTTCTATATTCCATAATTCATTTTATTTTCTCCATTGTGAGAACATTAAATTGTGATTTTTCAAAGCAAAAAAAATCATAATATGAAATATTGCAATAATTCAGTATTTGAAATACTGAAAAATTGAAATATTTTTATAAAGACAGATCAGTATCTACACCAAAATGTCATTTTTTCTATTATTTTTTCCTGCATATTCCATGAGACCCTATAAACTCCGATAACAGGGAATTACAGACATTCCAAACCTGGCAGTAACCTGGGCCAGGATCCTCTCCCCAGCTCAGGACTGGGAAGTGCAGGAGGAAAAAGCAGAATAAATTCAGGCAGCGTCAAGTTCCTTTTCCCCACCACACCCTCCCAACTTTCAGCCGTGGACTTTGTGGACTTCCGTAGGAAAATCCAGGTTAAATCCCAGTTGGATTTCTCCCCTGTGATGTGCCCTAGCCCAGTTTCAGTTCATTCCTGGTTTTCCTTTCAGAATGTCTGGATTCACTTCCTTTTTCCAGAGGAACTCGGGAAGTGCTGCCTTTTGCCTCCTGATCCCACTGCGTTGTGCAAAAAGGATTTCAGAATCCGCGTGTTTTGTATCCCTGTCTGTAATCCTGATCCACCTCTTCTTCCTTGCCTCGAATCCCATTTTTGTCACTCTGTCCATGGATTTTATTGCCGTTTACATTTGGATTTTGAGTGAGTCGAAAACCATGAATAAAATATTTCAGATTTTAATCGATATTTTTATTTTTTTAAAAAAAGGCAATTCCAGCTTCTTAATAAGGACACACTTAACGAAAAAAGTGTGACCAAAATGGGCTTTATTCAATGAGTTTTGTAAATCTTTTTTAGTCAGATCCAAGGCAATTAAGAGGTAATAATTTTATAGAGGAAAATTTTTTGGCTACATGATGTCTTCCACAAGAGTCATGGAACCATGGAACGGTTTTGGTCGGAAAGGGACCTTAAAGCCCATCTCGTGTCACCCCTGCCATGGGCAGGGACAACTCCCACTGTCCCAGGCTGCTCCAAGTCCTTCCAACCTGGTCTTGGACACTTCCAGGGATCCAGGGGCAGCCACAGAATTCTCTGGGAATTACACTCCAGCCCCGCCCCACTCTCCCAGCTAGGAATCCCTTCCCAAGATCCCATCCATCCCTGCCCTCTGGCACTGGGAAGCCATTCCCTGTGTCCTGTCCCTCCATCCCTTGTCCCCAGTCCCTCTCCAGCTCTCCTGGAGCCCCTTCAGGCCCTGCCAGGGGCTCTGAGCTCTCCCTGGAGCCTTCTCCCCTCCAGGGGCACATTCCCAGCTCTCCCAGCCTGGCTCCAGAGCAGAGGGGCTCCAGCCCTGGAGCTGCTCCAGGGCCTCCTCTGGACTTAAGGGAATTGTTCCAAGATCGTCCTTTATTTTTTGACTCAAAGGAAAAAAAAAAAAATCCATGTTAGAAGAAGCTGCCACAGATTAAACACAACTCAGTACCAGGGGATGGGATTTAAAGACTCAACATCCAATTGCTCCGTCATTTTTCCGAGGAGCGCCACAGCTGGTTCAGTATGGAAAAACGGATGTCTGGCATCTCTCTAGCTACGAATTTCAGGGAAAAAAACCCCAATCTGATTCCAATCATCCCAGAGAAATGCACTGTAAAACCATGGGGTCATATTTTATGGAGTAAAACTACTGTAATCAGAGCCTGAGTTTGCTATCAGTAGGTGGATCCTTCCCAATTTCTTTTTTTCCACATTTTTAATCAAAAGCCCTTGATATCCTACTCCATATCAAAGTCAAGCCCCTGAGGACATTTCCTGGATTAAGCAGAGACATTTTTAGCTCAGCACTTGGCAGAGGAAAAATCGTCCGAGACGATCGATCCCAGAGAGCTCCACAGGTTAGAAAAATGTTTGGACAAAGGGAGAAGGCAATAATAATAAATTTCATCTGGCTTGATAACCTCCCTGCCAACATCCTCAGCCAGCTGGAAGCGGAAATGGGAATGATATGAAGCTCTGGATGAGCGGTGGTAACTGAAACTTCAAGGAAAAATAATGTACAATAAATACTGGAAACATGACTTGGTGATCAGGGGCTTTTTTTTTAGCAAGAGGAGTCTAAAAAGTGCCTGTAAAATGCAAAGTTCCCATTTTTTTCTGTAGGAAAAGCTGATGATGTTGACCAGGATAGCTGGGTCATGGATACTAAATCACGGATAAAGGATCTGTTTGGAGATGGGAGGTCAGGAGCTGAAAACAGTCCTGGTGGGAGGTTACAGGTGCCAAACGTCTCCTTTTCCTCATAGGATCACAAAATCTTGAAATGGTTCAGGTTGGAAAAGACCTTAAAAATCATCCAAATCCACCCCTTGCCACCTCCCACTACCCCAGGTTGCTCCGCTGGGAAAAGCCCTTGTAGCAGAATTCCGTGGTGCTCCTCCCAGGGCTGGCATCTCCCCACTCATCTTCCAGGAATGGGGAATAAATCAGAAATAAGTTGGGTGTCTCCTGCTCCGAGGAGGAGATTGGCAGCTCCAAGCTACTCAAAGGACATTTCGCTGTCATTTATACCCCAGGTCGGTGACACTCTGCAGCATAAATCAAATTAAATAGGATTTAAGCATGTCCTAAATCACTGCATGTTTTCTGTGAGGCTTTAAGTCTAAATCCTCGCAAGATTCTTTCACCAGGGCAGGGTTTTATCCCCCCAAAACGCCAAAAAATCCCAAATAAACAAAAAAACCACAGTACAGGGATATCTCCCTTTCAACCACTGGGAAAAATGCCTTCATCTTTCCCACCTCCTCACCCATTTCTTGATCCATCTCCCTGTGCCTTTGTTGGAGCAAATCCAGAAGCAGCTGGGCTCTGTTAATTCCCTGCTCAAGTCAAGCCCAGGCTGGAGTGTTTTCCCTGGGCAGGGGCTTGTTGGAGCCCAGGGCTCAGCAGAGACCCCCATGAGCACCTCCATGTACATTTTGGGGGGTTCGGGACCCTTGCTGGGACCCCAGGAGAACAAACACTGCCTTTGCCCTTTGCCCATGGAAAGGACTTTTAACACTCAGAGAAGAGTTGTAGGTTTGATAGAATGTCAGTTTAGTTTATCACAGGGTGTGGAAATGTAGTTTGGGTTTTTGGGATGAAGGCTGGAAAAGGGACAGGATGGAGGATCTTGGGTGGTACCTGAGCTTCTTCTTTCTTCTTCATAGACTCCATCTTCTGTTGTGTGGTGGCACAGGGTGATTGGGTGGAACGGTTTGAGGTAGAAGTGTCATTTAGAGAGATAAATAAGAATAATTGGTACAGAATTGTAAATATCATACGTTTGGGATTTGGATTGGGTCAAATGGCTTCATAAGGCCTTGGGGGTCACTCCCTCGGGCCATTCCAGCTGTGTTCTCAGAGAGAAAAGACCTTGTCACTGAAGAGCGTGCCACAAAAAGATAAGAAATAATAAACACCTGAACAAGAAGCTGGAAGTCTCTTTCTACTCTTTTCTAACTCTGGCACGAACTGATCTCGGAAGCAGAAAAGGCATTCCTAGAGTGGCTGATCCCACACACCGGGTAACTGCAGCTTCCATTCCCCTTGGAAACAGCCACGGATTTCTAACAGCTCTTAGGAAGATGCTTTTCCACTCTGGAAAGAAACTCCCAGTTAGTTCAGCCTCCTGGAAAATCCTGGAGCTCACTGCTCAGGGAATCTGACCACGGGCAAAGAAAATTGAATCCATTCTGGATCTAATTTTATCTCCACGTTGTAAGTGATTTTAAATATTTTAAATATTTTAAATATTTTGGTTTTTTGTTTAATTAAAATTGTTTAATTAAAAATGAATGAATTAAACTATAATAGCAGTGGTAACACCCTGCACAGGTTATGGCTCTGTCCATGAGGAGGTAACAAGCATCAGTGTAGAAGCTGACGGGAATTTCATCTCAAATCCAAGGATTTAGCGAGAAGTTTGAGCACAAACTTCCAGATTCTGTCTTTTTACCTTAGTTCTGTAAAATCTCCTCATCTCCAGATGGGGAAAACCACCTGGAAACCAATGGAAAACCATTATTATTCCATGCATTGCAGTTTCAACAGGCTACTCTAAGCATGGCTTTTCCAAACTCTTTAAAACCTAAACCCAGCTTTATTCTGGCACTACTGTCAGGAACAAGTGACCTCAGAGATGAAAACTCCTGGTTTAACTTCAATTCCTTTTCGATTGAAATCCCATTTTTATTTAATGGAAAACATGCCCCTCTCCAGCTCAATCAACTCCCCAAAACGGGCAAGCACACAAAGGGAAATAATCATTACTTATTCTCATTATTATTATTATTATTATTACTTGGTTTGGGGGGGTAATTACATCATGCCTGTTCTCATCCTCATATCTGATCCAAAATGGCCCTGAGGTGACCAAGAAAAACGTGGATTGTTTCCCTAACCCTGATTAGGAAGCCTGGAAAAGGGCGTGGGTAGAGATTTCTTAGGCAGGAGGGGTACACTGCAAGGGAAACAGAGATGGACTCTGTGTGGAATTGTGTCCTGGGGCATGAATTCGGCCTCTTGGAACCACTCCTGCAGCTCTGCCTGGATCCTTGGCACTTCTTTGGGTGTCGTGGAACGGTTTGGGTTGGAAGGGACCTCAAGGATCATCCAGTGTCACCCCCGATGGGCAGGGACATTTTCTGCTACCCCAGGTTGCTCCAAGCTCTGTCCAACCTGGCCTGGAACAATTCCAGGGATTGGGCAGCCACAGCTCCTTTCCACAAACATGTTTTCTTCAGGATCCGAAGGTTTGCACTCCCCAGGACAAGGAAGAGGCTGTTCCCACACTTATCCGTGAACCTGGCACAAACGTCCCGGGATTGCCAAAATCACGTTTCCACCACCGGCAGTTCTTACACCTGAAGGGACATTTTTCCACCTTTCCAGCTGCCTGGAAGGACAGGGAAGTCTGTAAAAAGTTAGGGCAGCCTTCTGTGGGATTCATCCTCCTCGTCCAGCACTTCTGTTGGATCTGGTCACTCCTGGCTCCCTTGATGTTCATGGAAATACAACGCATGACATTGATGGTAACTGAAAAGCTCTGAGAAAACAGATCAGTTAAAGCTGATCACATCAAAACTCAGATCAATTAAAGCTGGTCACACCAAAACTCAGATCAATTAAAGTTGATCACATCAAAAATCTGATCAATTAAAGCTGATCACATCAAAACTCAGATCAATTAAAGCTGGTCACATCAAAACTCAGATCAATTAAAGCTGACCACACCAAAACTCAGATCAATTAAAGCTGATCACATCAAAAATCTGATCAATTAAAGCTGGTCACATCAAAACTCAGATCAATTGAAGCTGGTCACATCAAAAATCCAATCAATTAAAGCTGATCATACCAAAACTGAGATCAATTCAAGCTGACCACACCAAAACTCAGATCAATTAAAGTCCACAGGAAAACAGGAATGTCAAAACAACCAAATAATTGAATAGATCCTCTTAAGAACTGCTCTTAATTTGTGGGATTATTCCACATTTTTTTTCTCTGAGCTAGGATTTAAAGAGGAAATAAGCATTACTTTTAGGCTGGAGAACACACAGGGTTTTAAAATCTCTGGCTTGATCTTTAGCTCCTCTAATGCAGTGTCCCTTCCTAACAAGTGTTCCTAATTGACACCAGCTGAAATCCTTTGGGAATGGCTCCTCTGGGATTCATTCGGAGCTCAAAACCAACCAGGTTCGGATGTAATTTTAATTTTTGGAATTTAAATAAATTGAGTTTTTCCATAGAAAACATTGAATTTTTTTTTTTTTTTTTTTTAACCAGAATATAATTCCAATACTTTCTGCCCCTGCTCACTTCTCCTCATAGTTTCATCTCCCTGGGAAGATCACGAGATTCCTTGGATTTGCAGCATCATGGGAGATGTAGTCCAACCAAAAAACAGGATCCAGACCAAAGAACCGAGGTACCAAACCCCACAATTCCCACAAAGTCCTGCTGGGCTTTGTCCTTGGGAATATTTGTGACCTCCAGGTATTTCCTTTTCCTGCAAATATCAAATATTGCCATGGAAAGAAAACACTTCTGGAGGGAGGACGAAATTCCTTTGCCAAGAATCTTAACATTCTATCAGCAAGTCATTTTGTTGGAATTTATTCCAGGTTCCACAGAGGCTTTTTGGAGAAGACAGTGTGGAACACATTGTGTAGCTGATGGTGAGGATTGAGTTCCCTTCCAAAAAAATAGCTTGGATAAAAGGAGTTGGGATGGAAGACGCAGATCAGAAGCTGGAGGCTGAAAGCCAGGATTGCCTCGTGATTAAATCCCAGACACCACAGACATCATCGCTGAAATAATTATAAAAATTTGGAGATCCTTTATGGAGCTCCCTGTAATTCCCTTGGACAAATAAATAACAATTCCCACAATATCATGTTCCCACAATATCATGTTCCCACAATATCATGTTCCCACAATATCATGGAAGCAGCAGCACTGAAAATCCCCAGTTTATATTTCTCCCAAATTCTTGCCAAGTTGAAGGTGAGAGATGAGAGGTAGCGTTAGCATTTCACTCTAACAAGGAAAAGGGATGATGGAAGTTGCTGAAAAGGAGGTTTGAACAGGATTCATGGAATAAAAAGTAGGAAGGAAGTGGCTCAAATTTCTTGCCTAAGGTGCCCTGCTGTGAATACCATGCAGATCCCAAATTAGGATTTTTTGGGAATTTTTTATCTGTTTTCAGCCTCTGGGACGCTCTGTTACCAGCTTCAGGTGAATAAAAACCAGGCTGGGACACATCCTTGGCCTTTCCATGATCTCCAGATGTTTCCGGCCCAACTGAGATCACAAAGCCAGGACAGGACACGATTTGATCATTAAGTGATCAGGGATTCTCTCTCCTTAAAAACTGGGGCACAAAGACCCCCCCTCAATCCTGTGACTGATTCCCTCTAAGCCCAGAGGTCTCCTCTGGAAGGCAGACTCCAGTTTGCCCGGGTTAATATTGACAGATGTTTATCCCACTTTCTCTTTCTCTGCTGGAAACCCCACATCCTTCCCAGGAAGCTCATTTTAACGTTTCCCACTCTTCCAGCAGCAGAAGGATCCCTCTGGGATCTCCTGGGAGCCCGACATTCCCACCGGGGCTGCGTGTGGAAGAGCTCTGGGAAGGAAGGTGTGTTTCTTGGATGATTTCTCTGCCTAGGATGCAAAGAGAGGAGCATTTTTGTTACAGCTTTAGGCACTCCCTTGCTCCCGTGCCGTATGGAATTCTTGGATCTGCGTCCTGTCAAAAACACACCCAGAAAACCAATCAGCACTAATTAATTTCCACTCCTAATCATCAATGTCGCCTCACTGGAAGGAGTCCAGAGTTCAGCCAAAGCCTCTCTGGGGATTTTCCAGCCCAGCAGCTCCATGTGGAGAATCCCAGCAGGGAAAGCAGCCGATGTGGGTGGGCTGTGTCACTCCAGAGCTACTCCAAAGCTCAGAGAGGTGGGTCAGAGCCATGGAGTTACAGAACACGAGATTCCTTCTTCCAGGAATCATCCCAGGACACAACAAACCGGGCAGTCAGCACTTTCACTGTCATCTGAGGAGGAGCAGCTCGGTCTTTCCCGGTTCCCCTTTGACATTCAGGGATTACAAAGAGCCGGGAGCCTCAGGATAAGGGATGAGGTCACGGATATCCTGCAAAACCCTTTTTTTGCAGGAATATCCAGCCTCTTACGAGTTGGATCGTTGCAAATGCCCAGCAGCTGCCAGCTAGTTTCAAAATCAGGTGCATGACCCGTGAGCGCCAGGATTTTGCCAGCAGCATCCCAGCAGTGCCCCTGGATATCAGGATAAGCTCCCGCTCCCATCCCAACCGGATCATCGTCCTCCGACCTCTCCTTTCCTGCAAAGGGGAAACGACGTCAGGTTTTTGGGTGGGGAAGGGAGGGGATGTTAAGCAAAGCTAATCTCCAGTGGCAACCTCGCTCCGTGGGTTCAAAGAGCGTGGCAGGGATTGTTTGGGACACAGGGAGAGCTCCAGGACAGATCCAGGCAGGAATTCTGGGCTGCTTACGGAGGTAAAACACATCCTGGCCTCGGCAGCAGCACACGATGGGAAAGGGATTTGCTGCTGGTGCTTGTAATCCAAGCCTCTTCCATTTTTAATCCCTTGATGACAAATTATTTCTAGACTCCCGAATCATTCCTGTCAGCTCCATTCATTCGATTTCCAAGGTGTGTCTGAACAGTGGGATCATTATTCTGTTTTTGTTTAATGCTGGGAAACTTTTCCTGTGGGAAAAGGCAACTTTTGGAGCTCCCTTTGCATACAGATCCACAGCACAAATTCCCAGTTCGAGGCCAGAAATACAAACCCTCAATTTCTTGCACTTTAAATATGGGAAAAACCTTCCTGTTGGGATGTGCTGGGAGCCCAAGGGCTTCCTGGAAGGAAAAGTGAATCCCTACTGGCAGTGGAGCTCAGCAAGGACTAATTGGACTCCCTGGAAATAGAGAGTATCTGGAATTATCCAGGAATTTTTGTCTTGTGTAACTGACTGAGAGCATTCTGGGGTTTGTTCATGAGACAATTAAAACACTGACAGGGTTTAAATTGTAATTAAATTATAATAAATCAGTCTAAACTCATCTGTAAATTAAGGAAGGCTTCTTGGTAACAGGAATGAGTTTCTGGGAAGAACATCCTATTACAATAATGGGGAAAAGCAGGATGAATGGGGACAGTGGGGATGATGCTGTGATCCAAGGACTCCCATTTTACTTCTGTGGTCCTGTAAGGAGAATCCTCATCTCCCCCTCATGCAGCCACTTCAAAATGCAAAGTAATTAATTGTTAGATACAGGTGATGAAATATAACAACCACCAACAGACAAAACAGGAAAGAAAATTCCCAGGAATTCTGTCCATGGGACCTGACTTTTCAGAGACTTGCCTGGAGATTCTTCAAATTAATCTTTATATTCTTCTCTGCATTTATCCAGATCCATTTAAAACCTTTATCCTTCTGTCACTGTTAGGGAACATCCCAAAACTTTGCTCTTCTCTCTGTAAATCCTCTGTTTTCTGACCCCCAATTTGTTATTTCTGTGAATTTTATTTTACATTTCTATCCCACCAGCTTCTTTTAGTACACTCAAATTTCTACCTTCCAAATATTCCCATATCTCCTGTGATTCTGGACTAAGCAAAAACTGATATTGGAGGTTCCTCGTCCTAATTTCCCTGATCCTTCTTCCAGCCTTGCTGCATTGACACCTCCAGAGAAAAACTTGTTGGATTTCTGCTGGAATTGCCCTCATTTGTTTCCCTTCTTTGCCAGAAGAAGCCCCACACGAATCCCCTGCTTATCTTTCCCAGGGATTTTCACCCCAGAAGGAATGGTTGACTAAAACTAATGGACTAAACTCCCCTGGATTTGGCCACCACGATTTCTGTGACTACAACAGAATTTTAGAAAGCAGCAGAAATTAAAAAAAAAGGAAAAAAAAAAAAAAAAAAGAAAAGAAAGGATGAGAGAGGGATTTGAGAAGAGTGTCCAAGGAAAGACTGGACAGGGCTTGGAGCAGCCTGGGACAGTGGGAGGGGTGGAACAGGATGAGTTTTAAGGTCCCTCTCAACAAAAACCGTTTCATATTTCCCATAAGTACCCATAAGGCACATACATCTTAAACCCCCTCCCCCTTTTTTTGCACAGAAAATGACCCTTCTACTCCTCAAAATTATCAGAAAAGTTTAAAATGGACAAGGTAAAGCTCAATATTTACCAAAAAACAGCTGAGCATCTTCCCAACCTCAGTGACCTTCAGGCATGGAAACCTCCTGGAAAGTCGTGCTCCAAATTCAGAGAGTTTCCCCTTTTTTTAAAGGATGTTTCAACTTCTTTTCTGTCGGTATTTGGTGCAGAAAAGGGAAAGTCAGCCTTTGGAAGGCAATCCTCTTCCCTGTGAGGGTGGGGTGGCCCTGGCACAGGGTGCCCAGACCAGCTGTGGCTGCCCCTGGATCCCTGGAAGTGTCCAAGGCCAGGCTGGACAGGGCTTGGAGCAACCTGGGGTGGTGGAAGGTGTCCCTGCCCTTGGCAGGGGTGGAATGGGATGATCTCTGAGCTCCCTCCCAACCCAAAACATTCTGCGACTCTGTGATTCAGCAGGTTGGATGGACAGACCCATTAATATAAAATGAAGTCAAATCAAATCAAATCAAATCCAAGAGTCATTGGTGTGGAGTCATAAGTTTCCCTTTAGGGTTGTAGAGAGAACAGAATCAGTTCCTGTCCCGAAAAGCTTGGTCCAAAACATGTTTGGGTGAGATAAAACAATGAAGGAGGAGTAGAAAGTCCAATTAAATGATCTAATTCCAATTAAATGATCTAATTCCACTCAGACCCGAAAATCTGAGGAACTTGGCAGCTCCCTTATGGTTTATATCTTTCCATCGGGCTGATGTCTCCACAAGAGGGTTGGAACCTGCAAAATGCTCAAAAAGCTGAAAAGAAACTTTAAAAACTTCTCTTAATTCTCAAATCCGTTGTGTCGTTTATTAAAGTTATGCAAATTATTTAATATTTGGCCGTGTTTTTAATTCCTGCTCTGATTCCTGATTGAGGCAGCTCTTCCTCTGCCCCGGAAATGAGATTTTCAGGAGTTTTTCAGGAGTTTTTCAGGAGTTTCCAGGAGTTTCTCAGGACAGGCACGGCCTGTTGGGAATTAAGACTTAGTGCAGACCTTAGCACAATAAAACTCGAATCTCGTGTGCAGAAGAGCTTCGGGACTGATTTCAATTGCAACGTGCAAACAGCTTTTTGGGAGGCTGCTCCGTCAGACGCTTGGCTGCAGGAGCTCATCCCACACTTCCCCCTCGGGACGGGAGCTCGGCTCCCGCTCATCCCCTCTTCCCGCTGATTGATTCAGCAAATTAGGGAATTAATGCTCATCTTCCAGGGATTGCTCAAGTGCTTGTGAATGTGTTTATGACGGGAGGTGGAATTCTAGGAAGATTTATTAGGCCTGGCAGGCCGGGAGCGTGTTTGTTCCATGATTAATGCGCTCAACGGCTCCCGATCAACAACCTCCAAATATTGTCTCAGGATTTGCCAGGGAAAATCTGCAGCTCCGACCCGTCCAGGGAACAGTAGCAGCTTCTGTGCTGCGGGATTTCAGCTGGTGGTGGCTGTGTGGGCTGGGGAGAAGAACAGGAATTAATCCAGAATTTCCTGGATTAAAAGGAAAGGATGCGTCGCAGATAAAATTTGGGAAAAAAGCAGATGAACAGAACGGAAGATGCTGGATTTAAAGTGCAGCCTCAACTTCCTGTGTTCCCCGTCCTCTTCCAGAGAAACTGAGCCCAAATGGGAAGAAAAATGCAACTAAAAAATTGTTTTAATTCCTTCTCTTTAATTTTCCACGGGTTTTGCTGCCTATAAAAATGGATGGCGAGAAATAAGACTAGAACTAGGAACTGGAACTAAGAGCTAGAACGAGGAATGCTGGATTTAAAGTGGAGATGCAATTTCTGGCCCATCCTCTTGCAGAGAAACTGAGCTCAAATGAGAGAAAAATGACTAAAAAATTGTTCTAATTCCTTGGCTTTTATTCTCCATTTCTTTTTTTCTGTCTACAGAAATGGATGGCAAGAACGAAGAACTGGGACTAAGAACTAAGAACTGGAACTAAGAATGCTGGATTTAAAGTGGAATTTCAAGGGGGAATTCCTTCCCTGCCAGAGGGCAGGGTTAGATGGGATTTTGGGAAGGAATTCTTCCCTGTGAGGGTGGTGAGTCCCTGGAATAGAATTCCCAGAGAAGTTGTGGCTGCCCCTGGATCCCTGGAAGTGTCCAAGGCCAGGCTGGATGGGGCTTGGAGCAGCCTGGGACGGTGGAAGGTGTCCCTGCCCATGGTAGGGTAGGAATGGGAGGATCCTTAAGGTCACTCCCAACCCAAACCATTCCAGTGGAATCATCCATGATTCCATGATTTCTGAACAATAAATTCCCAGATTTATAAAATTTTATCTAATCTGAGAAAGCAAAAAAATCAATAAATCTACTTCTATTTTTCTGCCTTTTTTTTTTTTTTTTTTGTGAGAAACAAAATTATTCCATTTTCATCCATAAATGTTTTTCCCGAAAATTTGCCTTTTGGAATGCAACCACTGAGAAATTTATTAAGACTTAGAGAGAAAGGGGCAGCCTAACAAACCTTTTTATTGCTGTTATTTAGTTCTTAATTTAGGGCTTGGCTTGGAAAGAGTCACAAAAGTCCCCTCATAACTTTATGTCTCCAACCAAAATTAAACAGGAATGTTTAAATGGCTATAAAATGTCCAGTTCTCATCCATTCCCTGGATTTTGTGAGGTTTAACTCTCCTGAAATCCTTAAAAATTGTCCCAACACTGCTCACCACGCAGATCTTGGTGGCAGGGTGGCCGAGTGGAGGTTCCCAACACATGAAGCCAGGAGAATATTCCAGAACCTGTGGAAGTCTTCAAGGCAAGAATCAGCCAGGTAGGGGAATTCCAAAGTGCCTGATGTGTTTTCCCTATTCCAAGCTTTTCAAGGAAGAAGCAAATGTCAGGAATTCAGCTGTTTGAATAAGGAGTGTGGTTGTGCAAGGCCCTCCATGAATTCCTTTCCTATGGACCTCTGAGGAACGTTAAATTTGGGTGGGATGAGGGTGGGTCACCTCCAGGAACGTTTCCAAAAAATCTGGGGTGAGCACATTCAGCTCTGGTGGAAAACACAAATCCTGTGGGGATGAGATTGGTGGAAAAAGGATGGAAATTTCCATGCTGTGAATTCCCCGTGGGAAGCAGCCTGAGCAAACTCAGGGGAGTGAGAAAAGGCAGGAATCAGGAGTTGTCCAAGGTCACAGAGTGGAGCAGCAGGAGAGGGAAGGAATGGGAATCACAGGGCTGAAATCCCAGCTTGCTGCTGTATCCATTATCCTGGAATTATTTCCCTCCTGCTTTGGGGTTAGAAATTAAAATAGTCCTGACTCCTGATCCTTCTCCTCAGTCATCCCTTCCCCATCCATTCCTTCTCTGAGCCATTCTCCTTCTCCTTTGCCATCCAACCCCTTCCCCTTGGAGCCCCCTGGGAGAAATGCCTGAAGATTAATGGAAAATCAAGACTCCATAAAAGATTCTCCTGCAAGTGGATTTACTCCAGGCTCTTTGTGATCCCCCCCCAAAAGTGCATTTTTGGGGCGTAATTAGAAGTGATCCACTCCACAGAGAGCTCATTTATTCGGGAATGAGCATGGAAGCCGTGTTTGCTCAGGTTTTCCCCTCACACCTGACGCTCCAGCATCAGGACACAAAGCTGCAGTTTCCCCGAGAATAATGAAGTGAGATGTTCCATAAAGTCATTCCCAGCTGATGGGCTCCATGCTCCATAAATATCCAGGGGAGTCCCAGAGGAAAGCAGCAGGTCACTCAGCCTTGCACCAGATTCCATCCAGCAGCCGTGGGAGATCCCTCTTGGAAGGGGAGCAGTTTCCACGCAAGCTCTGCAGATGTTGAACGTTTAGAAATATATTTAATTTCTATTTTTTTAATTGCTACCAGGATCACACCTCCTGCTAAGCCCGGGCTGAGTTAATTGGCTCAGGGAAAAGGATGGGATGGAAAGCGTTAAGGAACACCTGTGAACTCACCGGGGCTGATTTTTCGTGGAGAAGGCTGAAGGCAGAAATGCCAGCAGAGATTTTCTGGAAAATGGGACAGACTCAGGACAATTTGCCTCAGACTGGGAAAGGTCAGCACTTCTGGCAGGCGGCGGAGCTGCTGCTCTGATTCAACCCAAACACAGCCATTTCTCCCTCGGGCTCCCCGCTGACAAATTCAGGGCAGCCTGGATTGGGATGAGGGAAGTGTGTCAGGAAAAACAAGACCTAGACATCCACTTTTGAACTAAACCTGAACCCAGGCAGGACTTGGATCTGAACCTGATGAAAGCTTCATTTCTTTTTCTTTTTTTTCTTTTTTTCCCTTTCCTATTCTTTCCCCTTTTTCTGGAAAAAAATGAAATGATCTTTTAGTCAGATTTTCAAGATCTAGAAAAAAATCCCACAGGCAAGAGATGAGGCTTTGGGTACCTGCTCTAATTAATGGAATCCTATGTATAAAACTCACCCAGCTGTATTTAAATTAAGTATTTTCTACTTTTTCCTCAAAGCCAGCAATGGTTCTAGCTCTCTTAATAACAGGGGTTGCAATGGGCAGGAAGAAAGTGAGAAGAAATTAATTTTAATTAAACCGAGAGGCGCTGCTGCACTTCAAGTTGTCACAATTTATACCTGAGGAATTTTCCCTCTGTGTTTCCTCACCGCTCCCTGCTCCAGGATCCCCAGCAGTGAATTCCTGCTGAAGGCTGATGGTCTTTCTCCAGTCCCACCTCCCTCACTGCCCCCTCCGTTTGTTTTTTCACAGAGAACAAATTAAAACCCAAGTGTCTGTGAAGGAAGGTTTAGAGGCCTGAGGGGTGATCTCAGGCTGGGCTTTCTGTGCTGCACTTGGCAGCAGAAAAGATTCTAAGTTCAGGTCACAATCCCTCTGTCCCATTCCCGCTGCTGGCACCTGCAGGAGGAGAATTTTCCCTATTAATCACCTGAAAATCAGATTCAAGGCTCAACTTTCAGTGGCATTTACATTTAGGGGCCCCAAACAGTGTCTTCATCTGAAAGAAGTGGCAGCAGGAGCAGTGAGGCTTCTCGAGGCTGGCACTGAGGACGTTTTATCACGGACATCCTTCTCCCTTTTCCACCCTGCATCAGGAGAAACCTGGAATTTCCTTTCGGCTTTGAAGAAAAGGGGAATTCAGGCCTCTGCTGCCAGTGCTGGAACATCCATTTCTTACAAACCCACCAAGAAATCTGAAGATCTGGGTTCTGTGGCACAGCCCAGCTCTGCCCCCGTGCTCACAGGACTCCAGGGCACAGCATCCTCCAAAGAGCAAGAGGAGCCCGGGGGGGAGGAAGATTTGGAGAGGAAAACAAATAAAACCCCAGGAGAGGACAAGATGTGATCTCCTGACACTCATTTGCTCTTGAACCACCTGGGAGTTCTCTCCAGAAGCAGACTGTGTTCCAGGCAAACAGCACCACAGCTGCTTCTCTTGGCTGCAGGCGCCGGGGCTTGCCCTCGGCAGCTAAAATCCATGAATATCATCCAAAACAAAGCTTTTTAAAAATAGGCAAGCCGACCTTTGTGTCCTGTCTGACGGCTCTGAGGAGGGAGCAGCACATGGAAAAAGGGCTGAGGGATGGTTCCTGGACCCAGTGCTTATCAGCTCTTCCAGGCAAGGCTGAATATCCCAAATCTGGTCCTGAAGGGAAAGACGTTTCCTTTGCCTAAGTTATTTATCCCCTTGGACAGGAGAAAAACCCTGATTGCTCTTTGTAAGACAGAGCTCCAACTTCTGTGTGCTGAGGCAGCACCACGTCCTGCTCTGCTGGGATAAGGATACTCCTGGGATCAGGAGCTTTCCCATTTTTTGGGGCGTATTCCCGTTCTTTTCAGGCTGCACCTCCAGGGACCCACGGCCCTGGGAAGGCCATGCAGAAAGGGATGGTTTGTTTCACCTTGTTGGGACCAGCTGGCTCTCCTGGAGGAGAGAGTTCCCCCAGGAAGGTTCAATCCTGCTGGAATTCCCCCGGGACAGCGGGCCCAGACTCTGGGAAATGGGTCATGAGGGGAAATTCTTCCCTGTGAGGGTGGGGAGGCCCTGGCACAGAGTGAAAGGATTCACCTCCATTTAGGGGTTCCCAAGGCAAGCAGCATCTCCCAGGATGAGGATGGTCATGAATTCCCACAGAAATAAGGATTGATCCTGCTTATTTATGATGGAGCTCATCCAGTGCTGGACAGCAACAGAACCTCTCCCTACCTGTGGTGATTATTTTATTTTATTTTATTTTACTTAATTTTTTATATTATATTTTATTTTATTTTATTTTATTTTATTCATAATTTTATTTCATAAGGTTAATCTCTCTTGGAACAGTTTCCCAGAGAAGCTGTGGCTGCCCCTGGATCCCTGGAAGTGCCCAAGGCCAGGCTGGACAGGGCTTGGAGCTCCCTGGGACAGTGGGAGGTGTCCCTGCCTGTGGAATGGGATGATCCTGAAGGTCCCTTCCATCCCAAACCATTCTGGGATTTTACAATGACACCGAGCAGTTCCTGCAACAAACCAGGGTTGGAATTTTAATCTGATGGGAAGGAAGGTCTGATTTGAGGGGTGGAGGGGGCTGTGGGACCCTTCCTTGGCGGAAGCTGCACCTCCAGGGGAGACATTTGACCTCCGAAGGGTGTTTGGATGGATCAGGTCAGCTCATCCCCTCTCGGCAAAGCTCCATCCCAAACCACTGGAACCCCATCCCAAAATGTGGCCCAGGCCACCCAACCCTTCCTCCTTTCCCTGAAATGTGTGTCCTGCCTCATCCAGAAGGTCACCAGGGGCTTCTGGCCAGGACATCCCAACCTTTAGGGGTTCGTGATGTGAAAATAAACCGGTGATACCCACATGAGAGTGTTATATGTATAAATATCTGTATAAATATCTGTATAAATATCTGTATAAATAGACATATGTGTCCTTTTTATACACACAGACTCCTACATTTGCACTGTTCCCTGTCTTGGCCGAGGCCTGCCTTGGAAAGGAGACAGCAGTGAACTTATTAAGAATCCCCACTCCTGTTAAAATACCTCTTTAGTACAACAAAACACACGATTGTTGAACTGGGAAAAAGATATTCCATAAATCTCCCAAAGTCAAACACCGTGCCGGGAATATGGAAAAAATACATCTATATATTAGCTGCTCTTTTAACAGCATTATTTGACCCTTAGAAAAAACAAACAGAGGAAAGAAAAACGTTACAAGCCCAGAAAAAAATTTCCCTGCCTCTTATCAAAAGCACATTTGAAGAGAGGCCTCGGAGGCATCTATTGTTTAATGGGCTATGCTTGATTTATTGATGATTATGTAGCAAAAAAAAAAAATCCATGTAATCATTCCAAGGCCACGAGAGGTGCAGGGCTTCAATTTATTAGAGGTTGGAACTAGAAAGTGGCTTTTTTTTTCTTTTTTCCCCTCTTTTTTTTTTTTCTCATTCGGAGGGTTTTGTTTGCCCAGCAGTTTGATGGGCAAATCCCTGGGAGCCGAGCCATTCCTCCCTCCTTTTCCAGGAGTAACTGGCCACACGAGGCTGCAGCCGGAGTTTACACAGCTGGAGGCTGGAGCACGGAGTTCACTGCCTCTCTTTTCTGGCCTCTCTTAGCAGAGGCAAGGAGCCCCAGCCCCTCTGTGCCCCTCCCTGCACACCGTGTCTGCTGCCCCATCCCACCCGGGGAACTCACGGGATCGCCTCTCCTCGGGACAAGGAAGGGGGAAATATCCGAGGGGAAAAAAAAGAAAATTCCAAGGTCAGGAGTGAGGTCAAGGCCAGGTGGGAGCAGCCTGGGACAGTGGGAGGTGTCCCTGCCCATGGAATGGGATGAGCTTTAGGGTCCCTTCAACCCAAACCCCTTCAGGTGATTTTATGGGGTGATGGTTGTTTGTGTTTGTCTGTGGCATCCACCTGGCCAGTGCAGGAATTCCAGAGTCCTTCTTCCCATCAAAGCAGGGATTTGGCCTGGATGTTTTGGCTCTGCAGCCCTTTATTGAATTCCAGAGTCCCAGTTTTCCCTTTCCTATTTTTAAGCCCACTTAAAATGCAAGGAAATTCCTTTGGCTCCATCCAGCAGAGCTGGTCGTTAATTTTGGGGGTCCAAACACGACTGACACGGTCGAAGCACACGGTGAAGATCCCTTTTCCCATGGATTTTATCACCAGGACAGACACCACAGGGAGAAAGAGAGGGGAAGTGGGAAGTGACTCCATGGGACAACAGCTCAGAGCAAGGGAGGAATCCCAAAAGTCCTGAAACTCCACTGCTGGATTTTGCTACAGAACCATAAAATCAGTCCTGGAATGGTTTGTGTTGGAAGGGACCTTCAGGATCATCCCATTCCATGGGCAGGAACACTTTCCTCTGTCCCAGGGTGCTCCANAGAGAAAAAAGAAAAGAAAAGAAAAGAAAAGAAAAGAAAAGAAAATATAAAATAAAAGAAAAGAAAATATAAAATAAAATAAAATAAAATATTAAATAAAATAAAATAAAAATAAAATAATCACCACAGGTAGAGGGAGGTTCTGTTGCTGTCCAGCACTGGATGAACTCCATCATAAATAAACAGGATCAATCCTTATTTCTGTGGGAATTCATGGCCATCCTCATCCTGGGAGATGTCATTTGGAAGTGAATGAAAGTGAATTCACTAAATGGAAGTGAATCCAGGCAGTTTATCCCAAATCAATCCATCTGGGACTCTGGTGATGGTGCAGGACACAATTTCCCAGCTGGAAACGTTTCACTTTTCCTGTGTTGAAGTTTTCAATGAAACGTCACAATATTCCACAGAAAACAGACCCTTTTTTTTTTTTGTGGTGGAGATAATTTAGGTGAAAACTCCACTTGCCACTGAGAAATGGCTTTGGCAGAGCTGTTTTTTCTGGCTTCTGTTCAAGATAGCGTGGCTGCTCCTCCCAAACTTCCTCCAAAATCCTCCTTAAAAAACTGTTTTTCTGGGATGACCATAAAAAAATTAAAAATAAATGTATTTATTGAACTGCTTCTGTGCATTGTCTGCCTTATCTTAATAACCTGGTTTCGTGGATTCCTCATCCTGACACATCTTTTCCTTCCCTTTTTTCCAGCACAGATTACAATTCCCTGGATCTTGGCACCATCACGCTGGTGTTGTCTCCAGTGAGATATTTCCCACTGGGATATCAATGCTGAAATAGCTAAAATTAATACTTCTGATATAAATTTGGCTATTTTGGGGCTAATAATGATATTTAGAGCTGCTGCAGACACAAATCTCTTTGAGGAAGGGACATCCAAGTGTATTTTCCAGGTGGGAATCGGGAAGTTGGATTCTAATATGGCTTAATTTTCCTCTGAATCACCCTAAAATTGTGTTGAATTCTTGTGGTCTAATTCATGTAATTAAAGGCAGAGAATCCTGATCCTAAAATTCATCATGTGATTCCTAATGTAGATTTTGGGAGGAATTCCCAATGTGTCCTTCAGATCTTCCTTGAGGAGTTATTTCCTATTCTGAGTTGATTCCCAAAGGAATGACACCTTCATGTGCATCCAAAACCATCAGAACTTGGGGGAAAAAGGAAAATTTAGAGCTTTTCAGAATAAAAGTGGAAAAGGTGATATTTGAGGGTCAATCCTGTAAGAAATACTCCACAGGCCTCCGGAAATTTCCTGTTGGAGCTATTTTTATGTCCCCCACTGCCATCCCCTCAGGAATGACCAAAAAGGAAGTTTCACCTGAGGGACATGTTTAGAAAAGGAAAGCCAAGGTCTCCCCAAATCCTTGGTGGGCTGCAGGACAGATCCCTGGTGCTCAAGTAAGGAAAAAAAAAATTCATATTTTGAGAGTTCATTCACCGGTCTTGGTGGCCTCTGATCCCATCTGCTCTCCTGTGTCCATGGAAGGTCTTTCCCAACGGGACATTGATCCTTGCTGGGCCCCTAAACAACAGCTACAGAACCTGGAGCTCTGCCAAGCCCAACAATGGCTTTTCCTGGAGCTTTCCTGGAGCATTCCCAGAGTTTCCAGGCCTTCAGACGGGGTGTAGCATGGCAAACCCAAAGATCCTGGGATTTAAATATCCACTTCCACACATTCCCAAGCGACTCACAGGAGTGGGAGCTTCCTATTTTGCCCCAAATACTTCTTTTTCTGATGAGGTTTTAATTGTCAGCGTCGGACACCGATTTTCCGAGAATCAGGAAGCAGTGAAAAGTCTGAGAGGAGTTTTGTAGGTTGGGTGGGTTTGTCCTGGAGCTCTGGATCTTTTGGTTTGGACATCCTCGGAAAGAAATTTCTGCCTCACTGGTGCTTGTTTCATAAGGAGGAAACAGAATTCCTTTGGTGTCCAAGGAAAAGGTGATCCCGGTGGAAATCCCAGAATTCCAGAATGGTTTGGGTTGGCAGGGACCTTAAACATCACCTGGGCAATTCCCACTATCCCAGGTTGCTCCAAGCCCCATCCAACCTGGCCTTGGGTACTTCCAGGGATCCAGGGGCAGCCACAGCTGCTCTGGGAATGTTATTCCAGGCCCCCACCACCCTCACAGTAATTCATTTCTTCCCAAAACCCCATCTAAAATCCCAACAGAGGATTTCTAACAGCCAGCTGTTACACTTGAGGAGCCGCTGTCCCCAAGACCTCGAGATTTGTCACCTGGAAATCAAAATAGCTGGGAGGTCCAGGAGGTACTAGAGGAAAAGCTGATGGATTTTCAGCGTCAGCTTTTGTCAGAAGAAAATATTGGATTCCTGGGGTGTTTTCGTGCAGTTGGATTTGCTAATTGGAATCTGTTCCAGCAGGATCACCTCAGATCCTCACCCCAGAGGAAAGAAACCCACAGACATCGGACAACCCAGGAAAAAATATTTGCAGACAGCCTTAAAAATTTATCTTTGGTGCTTTGACTCGCAGCGGTGACACCGTCACCACCCAGAAACCCCAAACTTTTCCTTAGTTTCCGTATTTTTGCTGGAGAATCACGGAATGACTCCCTCCTCTGGATTTATTCCACCCCGTGGAGAATGGGACCTGATGGGAGCACTTCCCTTCCTCCTGCTTATCTCCACTCCCAGCAAATCCAGAGGGTTTCCAAGTGTTGTCAGGTGGCTGGGGAAACTCCCAGGAGTTCTGTTTCTCACAGTGACCAGGAGGTGTGAGTTTAATTTTTAATTCAGGTTGTGTTTGTCAGACAGAACCATCTGGGGCGCAGTCACATCGGGATGCTGTACAAAAGGTGCTGCAAAAATAGCCAGGAAAGGAAATCTGGGTAATTTCTGACTTTCCAGCAGAGTAAGGAAACAAGACAAGAGACGGGGGAAGAACTCTTGGAAATGGAAAACTGAGAAGTGGGAAAGGTGGATCAAAGAACCACAGCGACCCTGATTTCACCTGGGAGAGCGATATCTGGGAGCTGACGCGGCGGAGGGAAAGCGTTTGGAAAAAGGAAGGATTTAACACAGCCAACTGATTCCTGATGGATAAGCACTGGAATATTCAACCAAATCCCTTTGGATAACGACTTCCATCTCCTTCCCAGGCCTGCTGGGCTCCGTAGGTGTCCACATAAATCAGTCACTCCCCGCTTTGACAGGAAGCACTTCCACGGCTGACGGACAGGTATTCCCCCAGAATATTCCATGGCTTTCTTTCACAGTTATTAGCAGAAGTTGTCTGACCTTTGAACAAGGAATTCCTTCAGTTCCCAAGGCTATTTAGGATCCCTTTTTTCACCTGATTCTTCCACCTTAAATTTTTTCCTTTCCACTACTCAGAGCCTCGCTTTCCCCTCAAAAGGCTCTTCTGTGACAGCCTCTCCTTGAGAAACTCCATCCTCCCACCATCTCCAGCTTCATTTTCCCTGGAAAGCTCTGTTCTGTCGGAATGTCAAGGACAGGGATATTAAAATAATCGCGCTAATAAAGAACCCTGTCAAACCCAGAGCTCAAATCCTGCTGTGGTTCAGGGTGGGTTTGCTTCAAATCAAATTTCCCAGGCTGCGGAGCCTCAAATCGTGCTGTTAAATGAGATGTGATGTCCCACCCTGCCTCGTTCTCCCAGTCCTAATGGGAGAACCAGGATTCAATCCATCTAATAAGTGGCAGCTTCTGGAAAGTCTGGGAAAAGCCTTTTCCCAGAGAAGGGAAAGAGCAAACGCCCTGCGGATTTGCTCAGATGGAATTTCGGAGAAGGTTTAATCTTCGCACGTGTTTAGGTGGTGGCCACCTTTGCTTCCCTTTCAGACACCAGCACCGACAAAACTGGATTTCCCTGGGTCATTTTTCCATATGTTAAGAGATAAATAGTGTTTATTTTCCATTTTGTATCCATTTTTTTTAAAAAAAAAGCTAATTTTTGTGTTTATTTTCAGTGCATCTTGCACAGCTTTGGAAAAAGAAAGTGAGCTCCAGTTGGCTTTTAATAATAAATCAACTAAAAACTCTTCAAGTCTGATTTTAGCTCCTGTCCTCTAATTTTCCAGATATTTCCAAACAAGGAAAACTCTCAATTCCTGCTCTTTTGGCACTGCCAAGGTGCCCCCCAGTCGATGTCCCCAAGTATCACATCTACAGGGCTTTTAAATCCCTCCAGGGATGGGGACTCCAGCACTGCCCTGGGCAGGACAATCCTTTCCAGGAATAAGGAAAAAAAAAAAATTATTCCATGGAATTTAGAGATATTGGATCTTTTTGGATATATTTTTTTTTTCTCTTGCTGGAGAATTAACCACAGAGTAAATTCTGCCCAATTCTGTCCTTCTTCTGCCCAATGTGGTTCCCATTATCACACTGGGATTTGCAATTCCTCTCTTTATTTTAATATTAAACCATTACACATCAAATATTTTTTACACCAAGGGGGTTGACAGCTTTGGCCCTCAGGAATTCCATTTTTTATTCCATTTCAAGATCCTCTTTTTTTTTTCTTTTTCAATGCACAGAGCTCTGTCACAGCACAGGGAGCTCTTTTATTTCAGCTTTAAAATGTTCATCTCGCAGGTCAGAGAAGAAGATAAAGCAAAGAACAGACAGGAATGGCCAGAAAATCCAGGAGAAGGAAGGAAAAGGGAAGATTCAAGTTTTAAGGTCAAGAATTTCCAGGTCATGCTCATGTTGATGGATGCTCCTTGTGGATCTGGAAAATGTCTTAATGTGCATATCAGAAAAATATTATTGGGGTAAAATTGGGGAAATAATTAAAATTGTGATTAAACCCTTTTTAAAAAATGTACTTTAGATCAATTTAATATTAAACAATGAAGCAAATTTTAATAAAA
>WAAE01011994.1:61950-101059 GCA_013400495.1 Nicator chloris | reverse complement strand
AGGAAGGAAGGAAGGAAGGAAGGAAGGAAGGAAGGAAGGAAGGAAGGTTGGTTTTTAAAGACTGAATCAAAGCATTTTCCAAGATGTACAAGAAGATGGAGTGACAGGACAAGTAATTTTGTAAAGGAAATTCATGGGAAGGTCATGGTGATGTCATTTTAAGCCATGAAGAATAATTTGAAACATGGGTGTGAAAAAACTTCAAAGGTTCCAAGAAAAATCTCCCTCTGGCAAAGCTGTTGATAAAGAAAACTGAACATCTGACCATGCAAAGTTCAAAGCCATTAATGTGTCTGCAGATAGAAGAGAAAAAGGAAAATTTTGTGTCAAAACACAGAGAATCCTCGTGTTTTATGGTTATTAAAGGGTTTATCAAGGTCCTGGGACGCTGTTATAACCCAAACAGGAATTATGGACTTGAAGTGGGTCAAAGAAATCCTTTCTCAAGTTATAAAAGCAAAAGAAGGAACATCTTAAATTATTTCTTGTTTGCTTTTTAAATCATTGCATGAACTCTTCGTAATTCCAGGAAGGCCAGATGACACGGTCACCTCAGCAATTTAGGATCCTAAAATCAGCATAAATGTTGAAGATCTCTGATTTTCCAGAAGCTACAAGCACTTCACTCCAAACCATTCAGCTTCCTTGGGAAACCTGAAGAGGATTTTACCAGAGATGTCACGTCCAGAGTGACAATATTGGATTTAATTTAATGTGCCTGCTGTAGGATATACAAAAGGTGGATTCATCATCCCTGGAGAGGCTGCAGGGATGTGGAAAGGTGGCACTTAGGGATGTGATTTAGTGCTGGATTTGGTACTGCTGGGTTTGTGATTGGACTCGATGCTCTCCGAGGGCTTTTCCAACCTGGATCCAGATCTGAAGGAAGCAAGTCTGCTGCCGAGATCCAGGTGGATTAATTTCCACTGGCTCAGAGGTTTTCAGAGGCAGAGAAATATCCAGCTCATTTTGGGGATTAGCGTTATTACCTGGATTGTTCCATAATCGTGGCAGGATTTACGGCTCCTCTGCTCTGGTGGGGAAAGGCAACAGGTCCATCCCAAAGCCAACACTTCCAGGGAGGGAAACACACTCCTGCCTGCCTGCTCCTGTTTGGGCCAGGGCTGGGAAAGCCATCGCCTAATCCTCAGCTCAGGGGAATGGGAATGAAAGGACAGACACAACATTTCCAGAAAACAGTCTGGGCAACTTTGATTTTTTTTCCTTAGCCCTCAAGAGAGATCTCCCAGCGTTGCTGCAAAGAGCTGGTTCAGCCTCTCTTTGCTGGAAAGAGCTCCTGGAGCTCCCTTTTGGAGAGGGACAAACCAAGCCCCACCCCTTTATCCCCCTTCTCATTCCCAAATCTCCTAAAAGAGCTGCCCCTCTTTCCACTGGAAGATCCCATTTCCTCCCTTGCACTCCCCCTGAGCTCTAACCCCGCTATCAAAGCTTGAAGCAATAGAATTTTGGGAAACCCTCACATTTTCCATTTTGTCCGTGTGCCAGGCCCTGCATCCTGTGTCTGGATCAGAGGTTGTTTGAGAGCTTGCACTGATAAATTATGAGTATTGGAGATATTTTTGGGAAAGTAGGGGAATTTCAAAGACATGCCTTTACATGAACAGCTGCCTGGAAAATTAAGAACTCGGAACAAAACCAGCATCCGATCGGAGGAAATCCTAATCCGTGTCTCTCCTATGTTTCTGGTTTTTTAACTGTGCTGTTTTCAAGTTGTCCCAGTGTTATAAAATCCTTCCTCACTCTGGCCCTTGGAAAGGCCCATTTATGGACACAGTGGATGATAAAGTCTCTTCACTCCTACACAGCCTGGCTGTTCCCGATACTTTAGGGTTTTAGTGCTGGCAAAACCACCAGAATGACAAATTTGGAAGAGCAAATCCTCCTGACTAACCCAAGCTGACAAATTGACGAGGAACAAGGAGAAGATCCTTACCTGTATGAGGGCTTTCCATTAAACCAAAATTAAAGCTCGGGTTCGTTGATGTGGAGCAAGAATCAACATCAAGAGCAGTGGAAAACTCAGATCGGGAAAAGTGGAGACACAGGGAGGCTCACACACGGACCAGGAGGTTCTCTCAGTGGCTGTGCTGACACATCCCATGAGCAGATGGAGATGTCCACTCAGGGTGACAAAACCAGTCAGATTTCAGGAAAGAAGGATGAGCCGTGGCCTAAAAAGAGATGAACCCCATGGCTGTGGTCCATGGCTGGATGGGAGAGCTCCAGAATTTCTTCTCAGCTCCTGGATTTTGGGAAAGGTGAGGCTTCTGCGTCTCAGGTGGCTTCAACATCTCCATTGAGGCAGTGGAGTTAACCCTCAGTGGAGATGCTGGAGACCTGATGATGGTGACTCAACACTTCCTTGCAGACGGCCCAGAGGAGCTGAACTCCTCATTCAGGAGGGACTTCCCTAGGATCCAGGATTCACACTATGCTTAGGAATAGCCAGACCCCGGGCATTGGGTCATGCTCTTGGTTGCTGAGGATTGTGTCCTGCTCAGCCAAAAAAAACCCAAAATAAGGGAGTTCAGGTTATGGCACCAAAGTTGCCCGGAGCCTGTTTTTATGGAAGACCTGGAGGTGGCTTCCCGGGGTGGTCGTTGTTGTAAGGAATGTTTATACGGACCCAGGGGCTCAGACCCACCAGTAACTCCACGAGAACCTGCCAGCCTTCCCTGCCAAGGGAATCTTGTGTTGACAGGCAGGAGTGGCTGGGGCTGGGGTCGGGTTTGTGTCCATGGGAACAAAAACTAAAGCTAAAACTTAAGGCATCATCTTCCCCTTTAGAGGCTTGACAAGGCCTGTTCTTTGTCAAGTCTCTATCTTAAATATATACTAATAATAGGCATTCAATAACAAATAGATATCTAACAATAGTATACCACTAACATTAATAGGCATCTAATGATAGGAAAATGTCTAATAACAGTGAACACATAAATAGATATCTAGCAATAATAATAAACGTCTAACAGTAGTGCTGTCTTGTACAATTAGGTTTCAAGCAAAGAACAGTGGTGATCTCTGCAATGATCTTTGCCATGGGACCTCCAGCTTCCAGGGAATGCCAGCAGGGAACAGCAGCGCTTCCCAACACCTCTTTTCCTTCCCAAGCTGGTTCCTTCCACCTCTTCCACAGTATTTCTCTGGGAGTTTGTTTGTGATTGATTAACTTTTCAAAATATGGGTTCTGGGCCTGAGTGGAGATTCAAAGAGGATCCATAAATTATCCCTAGGGCTGATTTGCACTCATTCCCTGTTGCACGTGGGTGTTAAAACAGACAGAAATTGCCTCTCCCTTTTCTCAGTCATTTTTCCCAACCCCACTGGCTTTTATTAAACTGATTTATTTATTTTTCCCTCCTTTCCCACTCAATTTGAAGTGGCTGCTCCCTCATCCCCAGCACTGGCTCACAAAACATATATGGGACATGAAATAATTTATCGTTCAATTATTTGCTTTTCTGTTGGTGGATGTGACGTGTCCCCTTTTGTTTGTTGGGCCTTTTTCTGCCCAAATAACGTGGGGGAAAATGAATGACATTTTTTAGCCTTTTATTTTTTAATTTTGACTTCATCCTTGTGTTTTTTACCTTTGGAAAAAAACCCTTTGTGACCTCAACAACCACGTAATGAATACGAGTGAATAACCAGTCTATCCACAAAATGTTTTCCTGGGTGTTCCCTTCTGTGCCAGCCAATTTTTCCTTAGTTTCAGGAAGGCAGCCAAGATAAGGAAATATTCATCATTTCTGCACTGCATTATTTCAGTGGAAACAAAGGCTCACGCTGTGCATATGTGTGTGTATTGTGCCTTGATTGTAGGCGCTGTCATCCTGAATCCAGGATTTCAGAGCGGTTTTGGAGCCTTCCTGTTCTCCAGTCATTCATGGAAAAGCCACCCGGGTAAGAGAGGGAAGCTGTGGTTATAATATTGGTGTTCCTGCAAAGCCAAACCTTTGCATTTCTGCCCTTCTCGCCCCCAGCCTCCTCTCATCCCCCTCAGACACAAAAGTTTGTGTGGCCACCACTCTTTGAGCCTGACCAAGGAACTGATCCAGCTGAAAAAGAACCTGGGGAAAAAAAAAAAATTGGAATTTGTTTTTGCCTGCAGATCAGCTTTTTGGTGGAATTCACTGCCTGGTCAGGAAAGCTGGAGGGTAGGAAGAGCTCTGGGATTGACCTGAGGGCAGGAGAGAGGGAAGCAGGGGGGTGATGCCTTAAGCTTGAGCTTTGCTGTGTTCCAGGCTCTGTGCTGCCCAGGGTGCAGCTCTGAGCTCACACTCAGGCTCACTCAGCTCTCTGCACACAGCAGGGACACAGAACAAATCCTTTCCTGCTGCACACCAAGGACAGCTGGGACAAGTTCTCAGCCCAAAAGCACCAACCAGGCTGGGCTGAAGGGAGAAAACAAGCAGGATGGGACTGCATAACCTGCAGCTGGAATTGGACAACTCAACCCCAATGTGCAAATGCACCAAAACTCATAAAAGTGTGAGACCTCGTGACCATTTGTCCATTTTGTGACCATTTTGTGACCATTTTGTGACCATTTTGTGACCATTTTGTGACCATTTTGTGACCATTTTGTGACCATTTTGTGACCATTTTGTGACCATTTTGTGACCATTTTGTGACCATTTTGTGACCATTTTGTGACCATTTTGGGCTCACCTTGGGTGCAGTCCTGGCCAGGCTCTTGTCCTGCCCAAGGCGTACCTTAAAGGCCTTTTAATAAATATCTGCTTTATTCTCTATCTCTGCCCAGTCTCTGTTCCAGCTCAGCCTTCCCAAGGCATCAGTTCAGGGATGTTTAAACTGGGATTGACACCAAACCCAAAAGGCTGGAAAAGCTTCACCCTGACAAAGCGTTGTCTGAGGCGACCCACTGTGAGAGCATGGAATTGTTTAGGTTGGGAAACACATCTAAAATCACAGTCCAACCATTAACCCAGGCCACCACTGCCCCATGTCCACAAGTGCCACATCCACACGACTTTTCAAGGAGAGGACTCCACCACTGCCCTGCAGAGCAGTGCCAGGGCTGCAGAAACCTTTCCATGAGCAAATCTTTCCCAATATCCAACCTAACTATGGGCTAGGAGAGGTTATGGTATAGGAGATTATTATGGAAGCAATGTTGTGTGTCAGACACCCTCTCCTGGAATATCTGCCTATCTGGGAAAGTAGGGAATAAACCAGGGAATTATTTTTCACCTCTCTGAGCTAAATCCTTCTGAAGATCTTGCTGATGAACCACTGAAGTCATCATGACACTCTGCATTTTCCCCTGGAACAAGAAATTGGGTTGCCCATCCCTAAATAATGACATTCCAGGTGGGAGAGGAGTCTGAGGAGAGCAGTGGAAAAAGTTGGGCTGAAAATTAACACCTCGGGGGACAGAAATACGTAGGAAAAAAATAATTTAAAAAACCAAAATTAGTAGTTATAATGAGAACCAGGCTGTGATTAAAGGCAAGATGAGGAGTTCTTTCAACATTTTTTACTGTACAGAAAGTGGAAATAAAATTATTTTTAATTATGAACAAGTAATCAATAATTACCAAGCGTTGCCGCAGTTATAACATCTGTGCATGAACAATTAATTAGCTCAATTGCTAAGGGAAGGCTCTCTGCAGGTTTTTGTCTCATTTCCATGAAAAACTCCTCTTAAAGTCGCCCATTTGTCCAAAGACAAGCTCCAGGACTCTCCTTGCCCAGCGATTCCCAGCCTGAGCCTTATTTGGGCAGCTTTAGAAGCATTCCCTATGGGACTAAAGGTTGGGAGATCAGGATGTTGCCAGGGAAGGTCCAGTCAGGAAGGAAGGCTGTGGTAATGCAATTAATTCAACCCTTAACGACTGGGCAGGTACACAGCAGCAATCCATGGATCTCTCCAAGGATCTGGAAGCATATGTGAAAAAATTCCACGTTCTGCTTCCTTCCCTCACCGTTGGTATAGAGCTCATACATGGATTTTTGGCCAAAATAGACTTTTCCAGGCCTGAGATAGCAGAGAGGAAAAGGAGGGGCAGAGAGCAGGGAAACTCCCACAAGTGTGTCATCCAAACCCAGATAAAATTTCTGTGACACCAGAACTATAATTACAATTACAACTATAATTAGAATTTTGATCAGACATATTCAGTGTCCCCCCAGCTACTCTTAGCCTTGGTGTCATGGACATAAGACCCACAGGAATGTCACTGCCATACTGGGCAGGAAAACAGCATTAAATTAAATTATTAAATTATTTATTCACAGGACCATTGAATTATTT
Organism: Nicator chloris; assembly: GCA_013400495.1. NCBI lineage: Eukaryota > Metazoa > Chordata > Aves > Passeriformes > Pycnonotidae > Nicator > Nicator chloris. The sequence goes on along the minus strand of WAAE01011994.1, from coordinate 94,758 downwards.
ATTCACAGCCGGGGAGAAAATTCCTATGGGGTCTATAAGATGGATTCTATCCCAAATCCTTGTCATATGATCTCATCCCATTTTTGAGGGAATAAAAGTGATCAAGAAAATCACAGACTCCCAGAATGATTTGGGTTGGAAGGGACCTTAAGGGTCCTCTTTTCCAACTTCTTCACCTTCCACCATCCCAGGTTGCTCCAAGACCCGTCCAACCTGGCCTTGGACATTGCCAGGGATGGGACAGCCACAGCTCCTCTGGCAAATCCATTCCTGGCCCTCACCACCCTCACAGCCAGGAATTCCTTCCCAATATCCCATCTAACCCTGCCCTCTAGCACTGGGAAGCCATTCCCTGTGTCCTGGAAGAAATGTACAGGATGGATGGACACTTAGTGAAAGCTGTAAAGGAGAGAATATTTTAGGGATAGATTAGAGTTTGGTTTTAGGAGTTTGGGGTTTTTCATGGAAGGTATATCCATACATGCAGAGCAGAACATTCCTGCAGTGCGGTGGGTCTACATTAATCAGCTTTAAATGTACCCTGTGGAAAATCCTGCCTGTTACAGCCTGGAAAACAAAAGACTAGCAATTGAACTAAAAATTCCTTGTGTTCTGCTTTGTCCACATGCACAGGGTCCACATTAGAAGCCAACTCCGTGATAAAGTCCCAGCCATGGCTCTTCCTTGGCCTCAAATCCATCCATTACTCCTCCATTTTGTTTTAGCACGGGAAGGTCATTAAATTCCTTCCCAACAGTTCAAGGAGATTGGAAAAAATCCTAATGGGGGGGTGGTTCCCTCAGAGCAGGGAAGGCTGGTGGTGATGTAACATGGAATCTGTAGAGGAGGGAAGGATAATGATGCCAGAAGTAAGGGAAAAGGAGAAAATGTTCTTCTTTACTGGGGGGAAGTTTGGGAAGGAGATCACCTAGGTCGGGATGTGCAGGGGATGCTGTAAAAGTGTCACTGGTTACCCTGGTTTGTGCTGAGGCTGGATGCTGGGGTGGATCAGGCAGGGATGTTTCTGAACTGTGGAAACAACTTCAGCCAGGAGTTACTGTAAAACAAGAGATTTCAGCTTGCCAGAACAACTGGCTCATGTTCGGAGAAGGACATTTAAGAGGCTTTTAAATTTCAAATTTACTTTTCCTCATATGACAGGTTTGCAGATTTAGCGTCGCCCATGGGGTGACATTGACCATTCCCAACGGGGGGAATCTCCAAATTTCCATTGGCTGAGGAGTTCCCTTGATGCATAACTGATGCTGCTTCTGTGGATCGTGATTTTTTTTCCTGAGTGCCTTGATTTTTCCTCTTGGCACTCAGGAAAACGTTGGCCCTCCCCACACCATTTCTCTGCCCTGGCAAGGACCATGACACCGGGCCTCAAAGCCAGGGGTGTGGCCTGATTTATTCAATTCCTCCCTCTTCCCTCTGCTTGTTCCTGAGCATTAATTGTGTGGGGACTGGGGCAGGAGCAGCGTGTGCTCCGGAGGCTGCCAAATCCAACGGATCCGGCCAAGTGAAAAACGAAAAGGTCGGGTTCAAAAGTCTAAGCGAGAGAGCCGCGGGTTTTCCGATGGCTTTGACATCTCGGAGGGTCTGATGGATGTTTCCTTTGTTTCTTCTGTGACCACGCAAAAGCACTACAGAAATTCAGGCAAATCTCATGATCTCCTCCCCTTGGCTGATCCAGAGCGAACGTAGCTGAGATTATTTATCCTGGTTTATTATTCCTTGGGCCACATCAAAAGCTCGTCCTCCCCTCTGACGAGCGCCCTTGACGCTGTTTCGAGACGTGAAATGCACACAGTTCACAAACTACTTTCTTCCACCATCCCTGCAATGTACTGTGGGAAAAACAAATTGTAAGGAACTTCGATTCTCCACCCAAAATTCCACCAGGGAGCCCTGGACACAGTTTGCCTCTTGCTTCTTAATTTGAAGCCTAGCAGAAAATCTGTCCTCAGGATTCAGAGTGAGTCAGAGCTCGCTGCAGATAAAAGCGGGTGTGGTGGTGGAAGGAGGGAGGGCAGGAAACAGATGTGTCTGTGGGGTTTCTGTCTGGGCAACTGGGTGAGCTCAGGGGCCCTGGATGAAGGTCTGGGATAGTTCTTTAATTGGTGTAAATTAAGGCTGAATTTAGTCTGATTTGCTCAGCAGAGTATCGACCCCTTTTCTGTTTGTATGCATCAGCCAGAACCTGAATATCGGCGTCTCCGAAAAACCAAATCCAGTTCTGGCTGGGCTGTCCCTCTCCAAGTGAAAGCTCACTTTAAATCACTGCACTTATCTCCTTGATCAAATTAATTAAATCAATTTTGCTTTGTGAAAGGAGAGAGATTCAAGGTGAGAGACTAAAAACCCCCACCTGGGAGTTCAGAGGGAGCCGGGTCTCCTTTGCTGTACTCAAAGCAGCAAAAAAGAAAAAAAAAGAAATTGTTAAAATAAAGAGGCACTTTCTTCCAATAAGGCATCAGCATCAGAAAACGATGGGAAAATTGCCTTCCTTTAGGAAGAAGAGTGTAGAGACTCTCTGTTCTGCTTCCCCAAATCTCCAGCTCCCCTTTGGAAAAGGTTTCTGTGCGTGTTCAGTGATTATCCCATCAGCAGGGAGGACACTGGGAAGCACCTGATGAAGAAACACAGGAAGATCCAAACTAAACAGAAGTGCGAGCAGAGGAGCCAGGTCTGCAGAACACTGGATAACTGCAGCCTTTAATTTTTAAAGGAAAATTTTCCACTTCTTCAGTGAAAGGTCACATCTGGCAAACATTGCGAGAGTGTTAACAATTAGAAAAATGAAATATCTTTGCCTTCAATTTTAGTTGACAAAATAAATACAAGAATTCCATTGATCCTTTTAACAGACCATTGTATTATTCTTTGGGATACAGTGAATTTCCAGCCTATTTCCAATCTGATCCAATTAAAGGGAACTAAACTTGAATGGCAAATCACGAGGCCTTTCCCCCTTTTTCTTCCAAAAAACCTTTCATAAATACCTCAAGGAATTGCTTTTATCCTCTGGTGACTCAACAGGATCCCCATAAAAATCAAGAGCCACATTTTGGATGCGATGTTTTACATGGATGGACACCAGCGCTGGGACTTGTAACAGGGAATTTTTGTAAGGAATTTATTCCCCTTCCCAGGGAATTTTCCTGGATTATCCTGTATTATCCTGTAATGCCTTGGAGATGGGGCAAGATGGGATGGGAATTACTTCCTACACCCTGGAACTGTGGTGTTATCTTGGGCATCAAGATAAAACCATTGTAGGTTTTTGGACTATCGTCGTAGGTGGTCCAAAACTCCCTTTTTGATGTTGACTCAGGAGGAATAAGATCCAATTTCCTTGGTTGTTCTTGTCCGTGCTCCATCACTCCGGCGGAATTTTTCCAGAGCATCCCAAGTCTTCCCCGAGCTGAAGGAATTGCTCTGATGCTCTGCTAAAAGGAGTTGTGAGGGTGGTTTCTATCTCTGCGCATCTTGGAGGAGGAAAAGAATTCCACCAGAACCTAAATGCAGTCGTCATTTGTCCTCTTCCATCCCAGATTTCCCGGTCTCCCGAGCTGGGTGTCCCCGTTCCGTTGTGCCAACGGAGATGTGGCAGCACAGGATCAATTCCAGAGCACTCCAGGGTGGTTTGGGTTGGAAGGGAATCTAAGGATCATCCTCTTCCACAGGCAGGGACATCTCCCACTGTCCCGGGGTGATCCAAGCCCCAGTGTCCAACCTGGCCTTGGGCACTGCCAGGGATCCAGGGGCAGCCACAGCTGCTCTGGGAATTCCATCTCAGCCCCTCCCCCCCCCCCCCGCCAGGGATTCCTTTCCAATATCCCCTCTGAAACTTCCCTCTTTTAGTTTGAAGGCATTCCCTCTCCTCCTGTCACTCCAGCCCTTGTCCCCAGCCTCTCTCCACCTTCCTTGTTGGATCCTTCAGGTCCTGGGATATCACAATTAGGTCACCCCAATGTTTCTTTTTCTCCAGGCTGGAATAATTTTCCTGTAGGGGTGTGCAACATTTTAGTCCCATCTAAAAAAAATTAATTTCTGTTTTATGAGCAGGATTGATTTCTGATGGGGAAAAAAAGTCCATATTTGATTGCACAATCTCCATTCTGGAATTCTTTCTTTAAAATACACTGGTTTTCTACCAGCTTTCTTGTTTGTGGCTTTTGAACGAAGGAATTGGAATATCAAGAAGCAGATTTGGGCCATATAAGTTTTACAGGACTTACAGAAAATGTACATATTTTTAGAAGATATTAAATTTTTTCCCCGAACCTGCCACACAGAGTTTCTTTTTTTATTCTCACAGGTTTTTCATTGATAAATAAACACCAAAGCACTGAGGAAACCTTGGAATCTTCAAAATGTCTTTTGGGAAATAATTACCTTGATTTCACTCAACGAGAGCTAACGTTGTTTATTTTTACGGATTTTTTTTTCTTTATTTGGCATTGGTTTACTTATGTAGGAATACCCAGAAATACATAAAATAAAATGAACTGAAAAAACTTTTTTTTTTGTTTTGATTTGTAACGGGGAAAGATTCGTACGTTGAAAGAAATAAATAAATGGATAAATAAATAAAGCTGCAAGACACTTTACTCTTTGAAACATTCCCTGAACTTTTTGTGGAGTAACGGCAAGAGGAATAAAAGGAAAACGAGTAAAGAAAAAGTCATTTCAATCACTACATGAAAGTTCAGCTTCTTGTAGTATCTGCCCAGCTAAACCCGCCCATGGTCTGCAGGTACAGCGTCAATCCCACAATTCTTCCTCCCCTTCAACCTTTCATTTCCATCTGGAATTTCTCCCAGAACATTTTAACTCTTTTCCTTGATGCTGGAGCAACGCTTTGATTGCTTGCAGCTGACTAAAGCTGAAGACAAGACATGGAATAGCATCAGAGGGAACTGAAGTTGAAGAGCAAAACCTGGAATGCTGTGACACATCAGGATTATCCCTGAGGGTTTGGGAGCTTTTCCATGCCTGAAGGAGAAGTAGGATGAACTCTGTGTCCTGGAGAAAACCCATGGGCCTCCAGTCTGGATGGCATTTCACTGCTCTTCCCAGGGAAATTCTGGATGTGCCATCCCTGGAAGTGTCCAGGGCCAGGCTGGAGAGGGCTTGGAGCAGCCTGGGATAGAGGGAGGTGTCCCTGCCCCAGGCAGGGAGAGGAATGGGATGATCCTTAAGGTCCCTTCCAACCCAAACCATTCTGGAATTCTGGGATCCGTGCCAGCTAAGAAAACAGGTTCCCCCCCCAAAAAAAGGAAATGGGCAGATCCCTTTCACCTTCAGCCAACTAAGAACAAAAGCCTGATTCCTGAGTTTGGGATGACCTCCATTCCCAGACACATTCCCAGCCATATCCCAGACTCTCCATGCTCCACCCAATTCATTGGTGCCTTCAGAGCAGCCAAACCTCAGCCTGGCTCGGCCTCCTCTGCATCCCCTCATCCTCTCCCAACCTGTCCTTGGCACTCCCATCCCATCAAAATCCTGGTTTATTCCTCACAACTCCCAGTTGCCCGATTTCCGGCCCGCCAGCGTATGCCAAGTTTGGCACACAGTTTTTCCTCCTACAAGAAGCAGCCAGGTTTTCATGGAGTCTCCCTATTTTCAGAGATCACACCGTATGGTGCCTCCCTATTTTCACAGATCATCCCCAAGCTGTATCACTATTTGAGAACAAACATTCCCAATATTTTATTGGGAAGAGCTAAAAAATCAAGTTGTCTCTTTTATTTTCCTGTTGCAATTTCCTGACAGAATTCCCATTCCTTGGCTTATCCTACCAACAGGGAATCATAGAATCCTGAAATGGTTTGGACTGGGAGAGGCTTTAGGGATCATCTCATTCCAACACCCTGCCATGCACAGGGACACCTTCCACTGGAAGAGGTTTTATTCTGTTGGAATAAAGGATTTTAAGCAATTAAATAAATTTTAATTAGAGGTAATCCCTCCATTAAATCAATTATCAACAATTAATTCAATGAGGAAATTCAGCATATCCCTATTTAGAATAAATGGGGGAAAAAGAACATTATGTTCTTTCCATCTGATGAGAATGAGACATGAAAATATTTCCTTCTCCGAAGGCATCTCAAAAATCCCAAAATATCCTTAATGAACAGAAAGTCCTTATTTGGTTTGAGACAAAGGTGATGTTGCCCTAATTCTAAAGGATTTTTTTTAAACTGAAAATATATTTTTAAAACATATTTTTGGAGCTGGAAATAGAAAACCTTCCGTTAACAACGCTGGAATGAGACATTTATAAAATTAAACTCTTCTATTTATTGAAACAAAAGTCACTGGTATTTAATTACATTATTTTAATTGTATAAAAACTTTGGCCTGGTAATTGTATTTCCATATTTTCCAGGCGGGAAGCTGAGATTTCCTACGGAAAGTCTAAGGAGTAGAATTGTCTTAAGTCTGCGTCTGAACAGCACCCGGCACAATCAGAGCCTGCTGCATTATCCAGGTTTGGGGCAAAAATATCCAAGGAAAATACGTGGTTATAGGATTTGACTTCACATATACCCATAAATAAAAGTGTTGGGTGGAAAAACAAGGTGGGAAATCTCCCTCATTCCTGACTTTGGGAATGTTCTGTTGGGTCAGTGTTAGACCTTGGACTGAGCACGAGGATCTTGAGATAAGCTGGGGTCACAACCAGGCAGATCCAGGTTTGCTCCAGAGATTCAGGGATATAAAACCAGGTTTTATCTGGACAATGTGGCTTTTTTTTGGGAAACAGATTAGGAATCATAGCTGGAATCTCTCTGCCACGTCTCTTGTTTTCTTTGCTGATAAGAGTTGGAACCTGGGAGTTCCCTTCCAGCTCCTCACGAGATCCTTCCATCCTTGTGAGAGCACTTAACTTTGCTCCTGAATCCATGGAAACATCTGGAGTGCCCCCGAATGCTGGGAATGGCAAAGTCATGGCACAGAGAAGGAATTTGTTTGTCCCTTCAGACTGGCATTAAAATAAAGTTCTTGGAAATCCAAAGAGATGATGGGGAGATCACAGGATCATGGAATCATGGAATGGGTTGAGCTGGAAGGGACCTCTTAAGGATCCTCTCATTCCATCCCCTGCCATGGGCAGGGACACCTCCCACCATCCCAGGGTGATCCAAGCCCTGTCCAACCTGGCCTTGGGCACTGCCAGGGATCCAGGGGCAGCCACAGCTGCTCTGGGCACCCTGAGCCAGGGCCTGCCCACCCTCAGAGCCAGGAATTCCTGCCCAATATCCCACCTAAACCTCCTCTTTGTGAGTGGGAAGATGCTCCAGCTCAGTCCCATTCTGGGAAACAAGGGTCTGGGAACAGTCTGTGTCCATCTGTCAGTCTGGAGACACTGTCTGAGGATTGTGTTTGTGGGAATGTTCAGGAGGAGGAATCAGTGAAGAGAGCAGATAAAAAAAACCTTCCCCTCAAAACAAGGAATTTAATCCGAATCCTGGTCATTGGTTGTCCAACATAGCCTAAAGAATTCAAACCCAAAGAAAGCCTGGAAGGAAATAAGATGGAAAATGAGGCAGGTCTTTTATCCTTTTTATCCCTTTTTTTTTTTTTTGGGCTATACACTCCAACTTCCATAAAATCCAAACACTGACTTGGTGATCCAGAACCAAGACCTGCTCTGGAGACAATTTTCCAACAAATTTTCCAGGGCAAAGGGAAAGATGGGGCTCTGCAGTGCATTCCAGGAGCACTCTGGCTTAGTGGCCACCGTGGGACTTGGCCAAAGGCTGAACTTGACCTTGGAGGTCTTTTCCCACCTGAATGATTCCATAATTTTCACATCAGAGAATGATCAAACCATCAATCATCAAAACTCCAAGAGCTCAAATTGGTTGGATACTTTGAGGAACTAATTCCTTGACAGATTTTTTTGGGGGATAAGCTCAGCCTTATCAGTAGTCTGAAGTTTAAATCTTTCCTGTTACGTGTGTCAAACTCCCTGGAGGGTCTGAAACCCTAAATCCTCCCCAGATAACTGAGTTCCCATTTGGAAAACCTCTGCCTCCAATTAATGGGAAGAAAACAATTTTCCTTCCTTCACCGTCCCTGCTAACATTAAAAACCTGTTTGCATCTCTGGGTGAAATTTTATATAACATTTTAAAGGTCACAGTTTGTCGGTGGACGCCTTTTGTATAAAATATGACTTTGTGTTGGCAGCTCCAGCCTGAAAAACGCTGTTTTCCTGTAACTTCACTAAGGAGCAGGAAGGACATTAGGGCTGGATCCTGCTTTGGATTTAAAACTAATAATCCCCGTCCCACTTTTTGTAAAACTTGTGACTCGTTTCTCTCAGCTGATTGAAAATTTCACCTTTTTAAGTGCTCTACAATTTCATTTTCTTCCAGGACACAAACCCTGATGATTTATTTTCAACTCAAAAAATGGGAGGTCAAGACTTTCCCATCGTAAGGAGAATTTTGCTGTTCAAACACAGCAATTGGAGAACCCCAGATTATTCCAGAGCCAAATAATTCTGTTTTCCTTGAGTTTTTACACTCCTTGTTCCTGAACTCATCCAGGTCTGGTGATGGGTTTTGAAACATTTTCCACGGAGCTTTACTGGGAAGAGTTTGAGATTACAAAGGGGGAATAATAAAAGATATTTGTCCATGAATATGGGAAGGGATGAACTTGAGTGAAATTCCCAACAGGAACAACAATGTCCTGGAGCAAAGGAGTGTCAGATGAGGATCTGGAAAGGTTCTGCTAAAGGGACAAAGACAAAGCTGAGCCATCCTAAATATTAAACAGGAAATATATCAGTTTCATTCAAATAATTTATTTATAATATTTCAAATTATCAATTATTGGAAGTGGTTCTGTTAACAGGGACGGGGATCTGCAAAATCCAGGACTTCCGTCAGCAATTCCAATTTTGGGAGGAGCAGTGGACACACATAAACAGGAATTGACAAACAGGATTTTGGCCTTCTAGAAACCTGAGAATTTACTTAGATTCCCTTCTAATTTCCAAGTCCTAGCCACCATTCCTCACCACACAACGCCAGTTCCCAATATTATGGAATTCTGGATGCTGGAAGGGATTATCCCAAAGCCCTGCTTAGAGCAGGCTGCCCAAGGCCGTGTCCAGTTGGGTTTTGATATCTCCAGGAATGGAGACTCCAAGCCTCTCTGGGCAATCTGGCCCAGTATCCAAACACCTTCCCAGTAAGAAAATAAATAAATTCCAAGTTCAGATGGAATTTTGTGTTTCAGTTTATGCCTCTTGTCATCTTACTGCTCCAGGCGAAATAAAATCTGACTCCAGATCCTTTATTCCTTCTTTATAATTATTTTTTTCCCACTGATAAGAACCTCCTGAATTTCTCCTTCTCCAGGCTGAATTCCCAGTTTTTTCCAGCTTCTTTTCATATGACAGATGCTCCCTGAATCATTTTTGTGGCCCTTTGCTGGACTTGCTCCAGCCTGTCCATGTTTTCCCTGGGCTGGGGAGTTCCAGGTGTGTCCTCCCCACTGCTATTGTCAATTCCAGGGAATTAAATCGGAATCAATGGACAGAATATCAAATCAGTGCACATCACTTTTCAAAGACAGCTGCCAAATCCATCCAAAGAAGCGCAGGAAAATGGGATGAGGAGGATGGAATAAGGTCACCTACACCAAATTCCATCTCTGGGAAAGAAACCACTCTGCCATACAACTGCCTGGGATTTTTCCGAACCTCTCCAATGAAGGAATTCCCACAGCCTTCCCAGGCAACTACAGCACTCTACTGTCCCTGCTGTTCTCATGATTTTACTGTAATCTTCCCTCTTGGAAGCTGGGATAACAGAGGCACTGCCTGCCAGTTCCATTTCATCCCAGGGAAAGCTTAGTGAGAATTTCATCAAGAATTCAGGTCCTAAAACAAGGAATTTGTTGTGGATCTCGTGCTACACCCACTGTAAGAACATTTCTTTGGGGCCAACAATAGATTTGGGAATTCCTAAATGGAACAGGCACCTGCTTGTTTCACCTTGGGATTTAATAATCTTTCCGTACATAAAATCACATCTTTAACCAGCAAAACTGGTGGAGTTTTCCAGAATGGATTGCCAGGTAATTCCTTTTATTTTTCCTGTGGGGTAGAAAAGAGGATTTGAGAGAGGGAGGCTTCCTCCAAGCTTCCCAAAGATGTGTTTCAGAGAACCATGGAGTTGTTTGGACTGGAAGTGACCTCTTAAGGACCATCCAGTGCCACCCCTGCCATGGGCAGGGACAACTTCCACCATCCCAGGGTGATCCAAGCCCCATCCAACCTGGCCTTGGACACTTCCAGGGATCCAGGGGCAGCCACAGCTGCTCTGGCAATTCCATCCCAGCCCCTCCCCACCCTTCCAGCCAGGAATCCCTGCCCAATATCCCATCCTTCCCTGCCCTCTGGCAGTGGGAAGCCATTCCCTGTGTCCTGTCCCTCCAGGCCTTTTCCCAAAGTCTCTTTCCAACTCTCTTGCAGCTCCCCTTATAAAAGTATGGAAGTTTCACAATCTCCTCTCTGGGAGATCTTGATGTGAATGTTAAAAGGTGATTAATCCTCATTTGATGATCCTGTTGATGAGACACATCAGACTGGAAGAAGAAGAAGAAGAGGAAGAAGAAGAAGAAGAAGAAGAAGAAGAAGAAGAAGAAGAAGAAGAAGAAGAAGAAGAAGAAGAAGAAGAAGAAGAAGAAGAAGAGGAAGAAGAAGAAGAAGAAGAAGAAGACGAAGAAGAAGACGAAGAAGAAGAAGAATCTGTGTTACCATCATAAATCTGTGTGATTTAGGGCCAATCAGCCGTCTTGAACTGGGTTTCTCCTGCCGTTTGAAATTCCCCAAAGACGTTTGGGATGAGCAGGTGCAATCCCAGAGAACCTTCAGGCAGCCCAGGTGGGACAGAGGAAGGCTTGGGAGCACATCCTCATGGAAATACCCGTGTTCAAACATTGGGTCAGGCAGTGCCCACACATTCCCAAGCCTCACCAATTAATGGGATTCACTCTTAGACAAATAACCTGACAAATCACACCCCACGTATCTACCTTGGGGAAATTGGGGTTTTTCCATAGGCAGGAGAGACCATGTCAATATTTTATGATGCAGAACTGCAAATGCGCAGGTTCCTTTGGCATATTCCTGCTTGTTTCGTGTCTTGGGAGACACAGGACCAGGAATTTCAGGGATCTGCCAGTACTGGGGTCTCCTGGATTAAAAAAATCCTAAATCTGGGAGGGGATTGTATAAAACAGGCAGAAAACACTTCGGAGGGACTTTTCACTGCCCAACAGCAACATCCATCTCTCCTCAACTGTACCTCCTCATGGAAAAGTTGTGTTTAATTGGATTCAGGAGGACTGGCTGGAGGAAGTTCAGATGGGATCCATCCCAGTTAATTATACTCTCCCTGCCTTTTTGGGAAGCTTAAAAGCTCAGTTAAATATCAAAGCAGATTGTTCTAGGGCTGTTCCCTCTGTCATTTCCAGGTTTAATTCCTCCTTTTGAACAGGATTCAGGAGCTCTGTACAAATCCACAGGACAGTGAGACAGCAAGAGAATTCCAAAATGAATATGAGGTGTCCAAAAAACGTACACAGTGTGCAGGTAATTTTTAAAAGGGCTAACTAGGAAAATAAGAGGGGTTTTATCCCCATCTTTTAGGTGATAGAAGGAGGTAAGAAGCCGATTTTATGATTTTCCAGAATTGTGGGAGACTCCACAGTCCAGCGAGAAGATCCATCAAAACCCCTCGAGGCTTTGCAAGACGTGGCAACTTCGTTTTCCTGCTCCACGTGGTCGAGTTCCACTTTTTTAATGGAAAATGAATGTTTCCAGCACGCAGCTGATTTCAGCCACTCGGAGGGCTTCAGCCTCAGCGGATCCTGCTGCAAAAAGAGGCTCCCGGAGGGCTGTGGGTTTAATCATCGTTACTTTCCCTGCCGCTCTCATCTTTCCTCACCACCCCTAATCTGTGCTGCTGCATCTGCAGATAAGAGTCAGCAGAATCCCTGGGACTGAAGGATCGTCTGAGGGAGGAATTCTTTCCTTTGAAAGCCCGGGAAGTGGTCCCCTGGGTGTGTCATTAAGCTGGAGGCAAAAGCAGATGCAAGCTCGGATTATCTGTTGGTGACAGCCTAAATAAAACACAGTAATTGGCAGGGTGGGAGGGACAGGCAGCCACTGCTGTGCTGCTGAACCTGAATGAGGAATGGCTGGGGAAAAACAGGGATTTTCCTGTGGAAAAAACTCTTGGGAGTTTCACCTCTGTGCATAGGGAATGAGTGTGAGGGCTGCGTCCTCGGTTCCTCCTGCAAACAAGGATGGTGACAGCACAAAGAGAAAACATTGGGCTTGTGTTCACATTCTGCCTAAACGTTTTCCTCTCTGCTGGACTGGAACTCTATTTCAGTGCTTGGCACCTGGGAAGAAGAGTTACCTCCGGAGTTTTTTCAGGAATGAATATTTCTCTGAAGACTCCCTGATAATTTTAATCCCACTTGTGATGAAATCAGAGTGGTTTGGGTTGGGAAAGGTCCTTAAAGGTGATCTGGTTTCAACCCCCTGCCATGGGCAGGGACATCTCCCACCATCCCAGGCTGCTCCAAGCCCTGTCCAACCTGCCCTTGGACTCTTCCAGGGATCCAGGGGCAGCCACAGCTGCTCTGGGCACCCTGTGCCAGGGCCTCCCCACCCTCAGAGCCAGGAAGTCCTTCCCAATATCCCATCTATCCCTTCTCTCCTTCACCTTAAGGCCATTCCCACTGCCCTATCACTCCAGACCCTTCTCCAAATTCTCTTTCCATCCTTCTAGGAAGCCCATTTTTTTATGGGAAGTGGAAGGATCGCTGTCACTGTGTCTCAGCACTCAGTCACCAGGGCAAGAACTGGAGGAGAGCAAAATCAACCAATAAACCAAGCAAAATTCCTGAAAATATTTGTCCCCTGGTAACCTGGACCTGAGGAAGCATCCATCACAGAATATCCTTGCCCTCTCCATGGGTGCTACTGGCTAACCCAGGCAGCTGGAGTCGCTGGTTTGTTTAGTTGGGAATTTTGCAGGATGTCTGATTTCTAGGAACGGGCATTGTGGATAAGGCTTGTTTGTTTTGGCTCTGTTTCCATGGGGATAAACAGAAGTGGAGTGATTAATTTCCATTCTGTTGCCATGGTTATTAATAATAATGAGGTGATTATTACTGCGCTGTAAACCTGACAGCAATTCCAACGCTGCCATAAAAAATGAGAGAGGGAGAGAGAGAGGGGAAAAAAGGCAACAATGAAAGAGCTGGAGCTGATCCTGAGCCCGGGAAAATCAGCACTCACACGTTGCCTTCGATGAGAGGCAATGAAATAAAAGATGTGTTCTTGGAGAGCCAGGACTTGCAGACAGAGCAATATTAATAAAACAAGTGATAGATGAGAAGCCCTGACTGACTTCAGCAGATTTGCACCCACTGAGATTTGATGAGGCCGGAGATCTGCCAGCACAAAAGTCCCACCTGGTTCACGCATCCAATGGAAAATCAGGATGTGCTCAGTATTCCCTGGATCGGGCTCTATCTTATTATTTTCCCTGTACAAAGCGGTGGTGCTGCGTGGGGGTGATGAGTAGAGGCGAGTGAAAACATAATTAAAAAAACAAGCGGCAGCTCTTCCCCCTGGGTGAGTAATGAGCAACTCCCACATTCCTGGTACCTGCTCAGCTGGCTCTGCCTCCCTGCTCCAAGTGATTTGTATTCCTCCTGGAGACATTGCCATGGTGTTGGAACAACAAGTAACACTCCGTTCATCAGATTGTCCCCGCGGGTGAGATCACATTCCGCGAGGATTCTGCGCTCGCGGCCGGGACGGTTTGCAGACTTCCGTCCTTCCCAGCCCCGGGGTAGGCCAGGAAAGCTCAGGACTGGCAAATCCCGGCCACTGGGCAGAGTTGTTGTTGTTATTTTATGGCTGACTGGGCCTCGGCATCGGCCTTTTCACACAAGCCTTGGAACGAGGGAAACAGGATGAGAAAGTGGCTGCCCGCATTCTTCTCCCCAAAGCCACAGCCCGGGCTGTGAGTGTTCCGCGTTTCCTTTCCCAAACCAAGGGAAATTATTTTGTATGTTTGGTTCCTCCTTCCCCTGCGTCTCATTTTTGTTTGGGAGCGCAGGACTGACCTTCCCCATCCTATCATTTGCCACCCTTTACCAGGATGCCACCTTTGGCAAAATAAAACCCACGGCCCAGCTGCCTCCCAGATTTCCTTGTCTGCTGAGGTGGCTTCGAAGGGAGCAGGACGGCAGAGCAGCGCTGGCTGTCAAACACTGCCACAGAGCCAAGGTAGAAAATAAAAGGGTCTTGGCTGTGGAGAGGCTCCAAAGCAAAATGGGGCTGTCAAGGGTTTTCTCCTTCAGACAGGAATCCCTGTTCTCAGAGGATCCCAGAGCGGGTTGGGTTGGGACAGGGAAGATGGGTGTTGATGCCTGCACCCTTCCATGGGTCGGGTTTTCCGCAGGGAAAGGAAGAGGGCAGCACGGGGCCGGGAGTGTGGGATAAATGGAGGCTGTGCCGTCCTGTAGGGAAAATCCCACTGGAAAAAGCCAGTGCCCATAAAGGAGACATAGAAATCATCCTGCAGCTTTATTCTGATAAAGGGAGAGAGGCCACTGGGGCACATCCCCGAGGGGTTTTCTCTCTCAAAGTTTCAGAGGCAGGCAGATTAAATGTAAAACAGATTTAAAAGGTGTTTATAGTAATACTTAGAGTGGGATCATCACTTGGCAAGATGGACCTGAAACTTGAAAAGTGCGGAAAATAAATTCCAGAATCATGAAAGAGCTTTGGTTGGAAGGCACCTGACAAATCACCTCATCCTGAGTGGCAGGGCAACTTCCCACTGGACCAAATTGCTCAGGGACAGCAAAATAAATCGGTTTTTAAATCATAAGCAACCACACTGAGATTAAATCTTCAGGAACGTGAAATGAAAGGCAGGAATATTTCCAAAAGCTGTGCGGACCCAAGTGCAAAGCACCTCTCAGGACACCCACACACACACGCGGGGAGGAGAGCACACATTGCACCGCACTTGCACACTCTTGTAACAACAACCCCCTTTGGCTGGGAGCAAATGGAAACGGGAGAAACTCCCAGAGTGTTTCGTCTGAAAGAGAAGAAAAGGGGAAAAAAAATAAAAAAAAAAATCCCAACCCCTGGTTCTGGAGCAATTCTGAGGCAGGCAGAATTCCGGAGCAATTCTGAGCCTCCCCCCGGTTGGGATGGCGAAGGGAAGGGGAGGATGGGGAGAGAAAGAAAAAGGAGGAGGGGGCAAGACGGGTTCGTGGTTAGATGGGAGCTCCCACCCATTTCCTTTCCTTGCCCTTCCCAGGCATGTCAGAGCCGGCAGCCAAGACAAATCCGAGTCTCCCGAGCCCGCGGACGGACAGACAGACAGACAGACAGCACCGCTCACCGGGAGCGAGCCCAGCCCTGCAGCGGCGGCGGGGACGGGACGGGGGAGGAAAGCATGGACAAGGGGGCAGTGCCCTCTGCTGCCAAAGCACCGGCGTGGATGTGGAGGATTTCGAGGAGAAAAGGGGGGGATGAGGCCCCTGGGAATTTGGGAATGAACAGCCAGAGCGGGGAAGGGGAGCGCGGTTCGTGCCAGGGCAGCAGGGGTCACCTGAGGGCTCCGGTTCCCAGAGGTGAAGTGGATCCCACCATGTCCGGGCCCCTCACTGCTCCATTCCCAGGAGTTTTGATGAGCTGGGATCCTTGTCCATAATTGGTGTTCTCCAGCCACGAACCCCACCGCTGGGTTCTCCTTGCTGTGGAGTTCCCTGCTGCCCAAGGGCGGTGGCACAACCAGAGCTGTGCCTCCGGGGGGATCCCTCACCTCCGTGGGATGCTGAGGACCAGAGCTGAGCACAAGCCACAGCAGCTCCATGGGGAAACGGAGGGCAAGTGAGAGGGGTGTGAGGAGGGAGCTGCACCTCTTAAACACCTCCCAAAAAATATCTCCAGGAGAAGAGCAGCCGTTGCTAAGGAAAAGTGGGAAAACTCCTGTGGTGTGGCCGGAGCTGCTGCTGGAGGAACCCAGCAAGGGCCAAGCAGAGAAGAGCAGGTCCCTGTCCCCTGTTGGGGCCACCAGGCTGAAATCACAGACCCTGCCACCTATTTTAGCCCTCTGAGTGCTCATCACCCATGAAAACAGAGCCTGAATCCGCCTGCCAGGGGGAAATGATGTCTGGAGGAGACAGGAGATGTCCCCTTGTCCTATTTCGAATGTCCCCTGTGGGGCTCTCTCTGTCACTCATGCCTTGGGAGGCTGAGCTGGAACAGAGACTGGGCAGAGCTAGAGAATAAACCAGATATTTATTAAAAGGCCTTTAGGGTACACCTTGGGCAGGACAAGAGCCTGGCCAGGGCTGCACCCAAGGTGGGCCCAAAATGGTCACAAAATTGTCACAAAATGGACCCAAAATGGACACAAAATGGTCACAAACTGGTCACAAAATGGACCCAAAATGGACACAAAATGATCACAAAATGGTCACAAAATGCACACCCAGTCACGAGGTCTCACACTTTTATGAGTTTTGGTCCATTTGCACATTGGGGTTGAATTGTCCAATTCCAGCTGCAGGTTATGCAGTCCCATCCTTCTTGTTTTCTCCCTTCAGCCCAGCCTTGTTTGTGCTTTTGGGCTGAACACTTGTCCCAGCTGTCCTTGGTGTGCAGCAGGAAAGGATTTGTTTTGTGTCCCTGCTGTGTGCAGAGAGCTGAGTGAGCCTGAGTGTGAGCTCAGAGCTGCACCCTGGGCAGCACAGAGCCTGAAACACATGAAAACTTAAAGCATCATCACCAGACTGCATCCCCCCTTTCTCCCAGTCCACACCTTCTCTCTTCACATCAGGAACCTCCTTAGTGCTGTTGGAATATTCCCAGGAGCTTTCTCCCTAATAGATGTCCATGACCTAAAATAATAAGGATAATAACATAAATAATTATCATATAAAAATAAGAATTTAGCTGTATATCAGCGGTGTCTTGTTAGTAATATTTTTTATTTGGACTTTAATAATTGGATTCACATTTTCAAGACTTTTTTCTTGACATATGAGGAATCCAAACTTTCCTCCAGCAGGTTTTTGGAACACACCCCCTCCTCTGAGATTTGAGGAAAACATCAGTTATCAGGAGAGAGTTTTAGATAAGTCTTAAAGAGAAAATGAGAAAACAAAAACCAAAAATAACAACAACAACAAAAACCTAGAAAAACAACTGAACAGAAAAAATCTTGAAATATGGAAATCAGGAGTTGGTTGAAATATTGAAATATTGAAATCAATTGGTCTGGCTGGCGCAGGGAGGAATCTCCAGTCTGATCTTCAAGTAATTATGAGCAGGAAAGCCTGAAAATCAAATGGAATTTTTAAATAGAAATCTTTAAATAGAAAGCCTGAAAACCCATGGAATTTTTTAATGGAATAAACCCTCCAATTTATAGGTATAATTAGGTAACCTCCTAATTTCCTTGTTAGAATTGTCTCCATCACAAACCCTTTGCAGTCGTAACTGTTAGTTTTCCACTCTTTTACTTTTCCCATCTTTCTCCTGTCCCTCTTCTTCCTCTCTTGATCCCACCCACTCTCAAGAACAAAAAATTTTTGTGTCTTGCTCACACCTGTCCAGGTGGGATAAGAGGAACCCAAGGATTGTCTTTCTTCCTCTTCATTTTCTTCTCCTCCATGCCACGTTTGCCATAAAATCAGAACCGGTGTCCTGCACCCAGAAGGTGCAAAAATAGAAGAAAAGGAACAGTTGGATGCAGTGGAAATTGGGGTTTGCAGCACAGGGTAAGAACCAGGATTCCCATTTCCAAGGCTAAGCTGGAATTTCAGGGAACACCTGCTTTGTTCTGACGTGGAGTGTGAGCAAAGCCAAGGAATTCCAGATTTTCAGCCTCTTCATCAAAATCAACGTGAAGGAAACTGAGCCAGGAACTTTGGGAATTAAAGGAACCGTGGCCAGGGTTTGTGTTCACACCTACACCTGCAGTTCATGGGTCCTGTGGGACGGGTTTCGTGCAGATTGGAAAACCAGGAATGATATAAAGCCCTAATCAGTAGTTCACACTTCCTCCTTACTCATGGATATCATCACATCCGTGCTGGATGAGGGGCCAGAAAATGGGATTCTCCGCTTTCGGTGAGCCTTGCGTGGCGTCTCCACTGCAGGTCGTGTGGGGAGGAAAGGATTCCAGGATTTAATGAGAAGCTCATGGGTTGGGATGAGGACAAGGAGAGGTGTGAGGTGTCCCCAGCTCCAGAGGCACTCCCAGCCTCTCTGGGATCCAGGCAGCCCTCAGAGCTGTTGGGAAGGTTATGGAGGAAGGAGTGTGAGAGCATCCCGTGTGCTAAATTACAGCGGAACCAAATAAAGTCCAAATGGGCCAGGAGCTGGACTTCCACGACCCCTGTGGGTCCCTTCCAGCTCCAGATATTCCATGATTCTACGACTAAAACAATGAGAGATTAAGATGTGGGAGTCCCTCTCTAAGTCTCTGATTTATTGCCTAAGAAGGTCAGGAATCCTTTTCGCCACAGGGTTCCCAGGGGTTGGAAGACATCCAGGGATCTTTTCTCTCACATAAAATTTTCCAGTAATTTTGAGGAGGGGCTGACCCCAGCCTGAGGTCACCCAAAATATTTCTCTCTCTTTCGGTCTCCTCGTCCACGTGTCAATTCTTGGAAAAGGTTTGTGCAGGACCTCAGCCGTGCAATGACCTCGTGACATCCCGGGGTCACCTGGGGGAGGCCGGATCATCTAAAATTCCTTATCAAACTCACCTGACCTTCATCTGGGGAGCACAAAACCTCTGTTTCAGGGTTTGTCCTCTCTGGCCAGTGCTGAGGGTGAGTGAGGCATTCAGGCTGCTGGATTTTTAGGAGGCGGCCGCCAAGTCCGACACTTTGAGCAAAGCCAAAATGAGGAACCGGAGAAGCCAAGGAATGATTCAGAACAAGTGCAAGACAAGAGAGTGGGAAGCCACAGCGTCTCCTCTGCGTGTCCAAACAGGGCAAGGATCCCACAGGGCAAAAACAAAGTCAGGTGGGCTGGGAAGAGGCGAAAAGAAGGCGTCAGAGCTGAGAGAGGCGGGTGAGAACAAGCCACGGAAATGTGGCCGCGGCCAAGCTGCACACGGAGCAGCCAAAAGCAACTGAGAGGTTTCTTCTGGTCCCAGATGGGTGGAGAAACCACAGCTTTGGGTTTCTGCTCCTGTCCAGAGTCCCCTGGGGAATGGGCTGTGGTCAGCTGTAGCCGGGGCGGTCAAGCGGAGAAGGAGAAAGGAGAGGGTGGAAAAGGGATCAGGTGAAACATTCCCCTGGATCCCTGGAAGTGTGCAAGGCCAGGCTGGAGGGGCTTGGAGCACCCTCGGGTGGTGGAAGGTGTCCCTGCTCCTGGCAGGGGGCTGGAATGAGATCTTTCTCAAGGTTCTTTCCAACCAAACCCACCCTGTGATTCTGGAGGAAGTATTCTGGGCCATATCATAACTCAGCTTCATCAGGTAGCTGCTAATCTCAAACATTAATTAATTAAAGCCCCAGTGCCTGAACTGATGGCTTTCCTTTTCCTTTGGGGAAAAACATCCGTTAACAAGAAAAGAAAAATAGATTTTCTGTCATTTTCTCCAAATCCTCAAAATTAAGAGGAAAAAAGTTATCCCCCCTCCAAAAAAATGCATGATTCACAAGAAATATGAAATAATTCAAACCGAACAGTATATTAATAATTAATTTATACCTAGCATATGACATTAATAATACCAATAATAAAACTGGTACAGCTTTGATTATAAAAAAGGACCAGTGAAATCTGAAACTTCCGTCCTTATTCATGGAGGAAGGGATGATGGAATAAGTTGATAAAGCACTTTTGCCAATCTTCACAATATTTAATATTTTTCTTGCAGTTTCAGCTTGAAGGAATTAGTCATTATGGGGAAATGAGCTCTTTTAAAACAAAACAAAAAACAAACCAATTTTCAACTTTTTTTTTTAGCTTTCATAACGTTCAAACAAATCCTGAGGAAGTCAACTTTAAAAGAAAAATAAATATCATCCTGTTCAATGAATTTTTAAATCAGAGTTTAAGGTCTTCCTCCTTCTTTTATATCTTTTATTTCTCCCATCTTTTCTGTGCTACCTGAGAGGATTAATCAATTAAAATGATATTATTTATTCACACCAATTTAAACAGATTTATTCTATTTTAATACCTATTAATGAAGACAAAATTAAATTTGTTTGGAATACCATCATCAAAATAGGGTGTCAGACGTTTATAACAAAGGCATTAAAAATAAAACTATTAAGAATTACTTTAATTTCATTTCCTTGCCTTTCTCAAATACAGAGTCTTTGTAGAGCCTAAACCATCTTTGGAGACACAGAAATTAAAAATTTGCTGATTTCCAAGATAGAGAGTGGAATTGAGGTTGCCACTGACTTTATTTTAGGATGATTGAATGAGAGCAGGATGGTTTCCCTCAGAGAATGTGCATTTCCCTCTGTTCATGATGAGCAGGGCCTGAAGTGATGGGCTCTGACAGAGTTCTCAGCACTGCAGGCAGCTGGGGTGGCATTCCTGCCACCACCAGAGAGACATTCCCAGCCCTAAGCTGCAGGGACAGGGGGCCTGTTGGAATGACCCCAGCCAGGAAGCTGATCCCAGAACTGGAGCCAGGCTGGGAGAGCTGGGAATGTTCCCCTGCAGAGGAGAAGGCTCCAGGGAGAGCTCAGAGCCCCTGGCAGGGCCTGAAGGGGCTCCAGGAGAGCTGGAGAGGGACTGGGAACAAGGCCGGGAGGGACAGGACACAGGGAATGTCTTCCACTGCCAGAGGGCAGGGATGGATGGGATATTGGGAAGGAATTCCGGGCTGGGAGGGTGGGGAGGGGCTGGGCTGGAATTCCCAGAGAATTCTGTCACTGCCCCTGGATCCCTGGCAGTGCCCAAGGCCAGGCTGGATGGAGCTTGGAGCAGCCTGGGACAGTGGGAGGTGTCCCTGCCCATCCAGGGGGTGGCACTGGATGATCTTGAAGGTCCCTTCCAACCCAAACCTGGGATTCTGGGACTCCTGTCACATCCGTAGCCCGCTCACTTTTCCCGGCTCCTCACTGACGTCACATCCCTCGGAAGAAACCTCCACCAGCTCCAGGGATCAAAGAGGGTGTTTAGCTCATCTCATTTCCCCAGTCCCTGCCTCTGTATTGTCTGCAAACAGTAGGAGAAGGGGAATGGAGCCGGGAGTCAGGGACACCTCGTGTTGGATGGAGGACAGGAACCAGCCACGCTCGTTAGTCCTTAAATTAGCAGAGCGCTGCCAAGGCAACGGCTCTCCCCACAACACTGTTGTCTTGACCAAACAACTTTCCCTAAGCTCCGTTGAAATAATCTGTTTTTTCACCTGCAGGAGCGAAACATTCGAGCCGACGTTCCGAGACGGATCTGGTGAAGGCCGTAAAAGTTTTGTGGTAACCTATATATTATTTTTATGCATGCGCTTAACGCGATGTGTTTTATGAACGCGCTAAAGTGCAATAAATCACCTAAAATGTGGTGCAAAACACTTCAGGCTCTTAGCAGAGTATCAGGTGCTGGCCCAGATTCCGTAAGGCCGCGGGTTTGTGCAGATGCGGGAGGGTAGGGACATGTCATCCCCTGGGAACGGCAGAAGGACGGGAATGTGGCTTCTCTTCTGCCTGGGAGGTCGGGAGAGCAGCGCCTGGGTCTGTGCTGGATTAGCAGCCAAAATGAAGACAGAATATGTGGAAGAACGGCACAGCTCCAGCCTTTACTGAGTGTATTCCCAACAACTGGAATTTCATAGGAATTACGTCGCAGGAGAGAGGAATTTTGTCTCTTCTGGGGGATAAAGACAAATACACTGAAATTCCTGCTTTTGCAGAAGCCCAACACGAGAAGTCCTAAGGAAAACAACCCCTCAGCTGGCTCTGCTGAGGGTCGGGATCCAGAGTGGATGAGCTCTGGATTAACCTGCTGTTCCCAGATCCCTTGGATTTATGGATCTGGGATTAGAGCACCATTCCGCACCATGTCCTTCATTTTGTCAACTCCAGCAAGTGTGGCATAAGTGTAGATGCTTAAGTCAGGCTGGAAAAGCATCCAGAAAGCTTTTCAAGTTAAGGGATTGGAAAAATTTGGAGATGAAGGTGCTTCAGAAGTTTTCATATCCTGTTCATGCAAGTCGTACTGGAAAAACTGGCATGAAAGAAATTTCCCTCTTTTACTTAAGTCTTTTAATTAAATGTGGTCATAATGATCCTTTTTGCTCCTAACACTTACAAAATGTTAGAAATTAGTCAAAAAGAGGGACTTGTCACAGGAATTTGGGCAAGGCTTGATATCATTGGTCTGCAGATTTGATATCCTGCTCCAATAATCATAAGTGAAGGACATGGTGGGAATCTGGGAATGTTGGGGTTGTCCTGCGCAGGGCCAGAATTGGATTCAGTCATCCTTGTGGCTCCCTTCTAACTCAGGATATTCCATGATTCAATATCCTAAAGCTTTAAATGTGTAAAAATCAGGTGGATTTAAAAAAAAAAAAAGGTGCTCTGAGCACAGAAGGGATAAAGAAGTGAGTGTTTAATTTAAAGCTTTTACTGCTTTTTGACTGGCTGGCATCAGGGAGCTCTTCCTGAGGGAGCTGCTGGTGATTTCAGTTGTCCAGGAACTCCCAGCCCCTACACCCTGGAGTTTAGGATAAGGCAGCTCCAAGAGAAGCATCAGAAGGGTGAGGTGGCAGGAGAGCTGGAAGCTGGAAATATCCCAACAAGTTTCATATCCTGCCAGTGCTCCACCAAAACCAACACATTTCCCCAGAGCGCTTCACTCTCATCGAGGTGAGGAAGTGTTTTCCAATGGAAAAATGTTCCATGTGACCAGATCTTACAAAAGGTCAATCCAGGCCCCAGTAAAATTATTTTGGGGTCTTTGAAAGCGGGCATCCACAGGGACCAGGTAGTTTTTTATTTGTTTTAACAAATAATTTGGTTTTGCTTGAAGAAACTCCCGTTGACTTTGGCTGAGCTCAGGTTTCAGCCCTGAGAACAGACAGTCAGAAGACTCCAAATTATGGAGTTAAATGTGCTGGAAAAATGGCTCTGGAGAAACAGGATGGATAATTATGGAGTGGGAGATCTCTTTTGTGGTTAGGAGCGAGAGGAAAAGAAGAAGCAGAAGGAGACAGTGGCATAAAAGGCCTGAAGAGCAAAGCCTGCTCCTTTGTTTTAGCTGAAATCCATGGGATTCAGTATCCTATAGTGTGATCTCTCATGGGCCAATTTAGAACCACCCTAAATTTCCCCAAAACCAAAAAATCCCATAGATTCCCAAACCAGCAGGAGAGGCCCTGGAATGGCAGGAGTGTGCAATATCAGACAGGGTTTGTTGGTATCCAGGGATAAGCCCAGATCCTGGCTGTGCCTGGAAGTTTGGGAAGTCTGCTGTCCTCATGGATTCATGGAATCACCAGCTTGGTGGGAGGATCACTGTAATGATTTGGAGTTCTTCTCTCCCTGCTGGCAAAACGGGCACCAGAGGGCTTCCAAAACATGGGAGGGGAAAGGAATAAAAAGAGGGGGAAAAAAGAAAAAATAGGGAAATACAGGACAAGGCAGCAGTGCCAGGGCTGGGTTTGGGATATGGCTCAGGGATGGATTCCTGTTCTTGGACCAGGAGACAGAGGGACAGGAGGATGTGAGAGCCGTGGGATGTTGTGTGGGTGAGGAAGGGGAGGAAACTCCATTATCCCCATTTTTTGACTCTTCTGCCCTTCTCACCAAACTTTCAGCACGTCAGTCCCAAATTCCAATGAGAAAAAACTGGGAGACGCTGGTGGGAAAAGGTTGGCGAGCTGCTGGCAGCCCTGAGGGTATTTCCAGGTTAACCATCCTAGAAACATGGAATATCCTGGGTTGGAAGGGAGCTGTCAGGACCATCAATCCAACCCCTGGCCCTGCACAGACAGCCCAACAATCCCACCCTGTGCATCCCTGAGAGTGGTGTCCAAACTCTCCTGGAGCCCCGGCAGCCTTGGGAATGTGTCCATTCCCTGGGGAGCCTCTGGGGGAAGAACTTTTCCCTAAATCCAACCTAACCCTCCCCTGACAGGGATAATGATTCCACCCCTTCCCTGGCATCCTGTTCCAATGCTTGACAACGCTTGCAGTGGAAATATTTTTTTCCTGATATCCAATCTAAATCTCCCCTGGTGCAACTTGAGGCCTTTCCCTCTTCTCCTGTTCCTTGTTCTGTGGTCCAGAAGTGGCCAGAAGTGGTCTGCTACCTTCAGATTTAAATAAATATAAATAAAAATCGATAATTATTTCAATAAATCTATATTTAAATGCCATTAAATAATGTCCTAAAGGATTTTTGGCAGCCCAGTTGGACTGTCTTTGGAAAACAAGATTCATTTGAATGGACAAGTTTAAAAAATCCAGCTCATGTGGATTCCCACTTCCAGATTTGGGACATCTTCCTTTTGGTTCCGCTGTAAATATTTCAAGAAGAAAGTAGAGCATTTTCTTTGTTTCTTCCTCACAGTCCCAATTACTAAAATGGGATTAAAACATTGATTTATTACAGCACTGAGAGGGATAAGACTCCACTGTTTTTCTGTAATTCGGATCAAGGCTCCCTTTTTATCTCTGCTGCCAAGAGCTGGAATAGCCCCTTCCCCTGAGCTGGAAATGTCTGCCAAAAGCACGGAGATTCCCAAACTACTGCTGTCTTCCCGTGATCCATGGAAAAGCAGCTTCCAAAGGCTTCCTCTAGGCAGACAGAAATACCAAACCACTCAGAATTAGGAACGGCTTGAGGAAATTTAGTGCTCTGCTACCCCAAAGCCTCTCCCTAGACCTAAAGCTGGAGACATCAAAGCTTGGGCTGGCCTCAAGGCTTAAATTTCCAATTATTTTTAAGTCCCACAGCTTTAATTTTTTAAGTTTGAGGCGTTTTTATGTCTTTCTTCTCTTACTCAAAGTGCCCCATAATGTGAATTATGTCGTGACCTGGAGCAGCAGAACAAATCTGAGCACATATTTCAGGTCACTCAGACCCCCAGACAATCTGCAAGTGGTAACAACCTTTCGTCACTTCTCCCTTTTTCCTGATGGAAGTGGGAATATTGCAGCCCACTGGATTTTGTGCTGCTTTCCCTATGGAGCAGCTGGCTTGGATCTGGAAATCGTGTGGCTGCACTTGAGTTGGTGCTGAACCTGAATTATTTTGTCTCGCTGAGCTGTGCCATTGTTGAGCCATAAATTTTCCTGCTGGAAGGATTGTATCTGAAAGTTTTAGGGAGAAGGAAGGAGGAGAAGGAGGGGAGAGGAATGGACAGGAGGGGAAAGGGAAAGGGAAAGGAAAAGGAAAAGGGAAAAAGAAAAAGAAAAAGAAAAAGAAAAAGAAAAAGAAAAAGAAAAAGAAAAAGAAAAAGAAAAAGAAAAAGAAAAAGAAAAAGAAAAAGAAAAAGAAAAAGAAAAAGAAAAAGAAAAAGAAAAAGAAAAAGAAAAAGAAAAAGAAAAAGAAAAAGAAAAAGAAAAAGAAAAAGAAAAAGAAAAAGAAAAAGAAAAAGAAAAAGAAAAAGAAAAAGATCAAAAAGAAAAAGAAAATCTCTGACACTTTTTTATTTTCCAGTATATTAACATTTTTATGTCTTCCTTTTTTTCCTTTTTCCCTGTAATGGTGAAAATAAAGGAAAAACAATTTCTCCTTTAGCCAGCCCGTGAAAACACAATGCCAACACAGTGGGGATTAATCTGAACAATCTCACTTTTCCATTTCGATTGCTTCCTGGTGTGTCTCCATGTGAGATGGGAAAGGGAGAGACCCTTCCAGCAGGAAGGCCCTGTCCAAGGTTCTAGTCCAGCTTCCCACCACCAGCATTCCCTGAGATCCTCACCCACATCCCAAACTTTTGCTGAAGCCCCCCCAGGAACAGTATCTGACTGTAATTATACACTCAGACACCCCAACCCACCTGCAGGGACAGAGGGAAGAGCGAGGAGATGGTGGCAGGTTCGAGTGGTTTTTCCCCTGTGTTTCCAAGCCGTGTCTTTGGAGCTGTCTGAATCCATGGGAGATCCACAGGGAACAGCATTTTGTTCTGGAAAGTGGGAGGTTCCATGCTTGTGGCTTCACTGGGGCTTTCTACCAGTGTTTTGTGGCTTCCAAAAGACCCTGGGTGGGCCCACACCCCACCGAAAGGAGACATGAATTATTGTTTGCTGCTAATTAGTCTTCCTGCTCAATGGAATAAGTTGTGTAATGAACACGAGCTTCAGGTGAACGGCCATTTATGGGAGAATTAAGATTCCCAAGGTTTTTAGGGAGTTTCATTCCCCAGCTCCTCTCAAAGCCCAGATTTTACACACAACGTGCATAGCCAGGTTCCAGAACATTCCCTGCATTTGCCCTGGTCTTTCTGAGCAATTTATGAGGAGAGGAAGCAAAAAATTATGATTATTATTATTATTATTAGCATCATAATTATTATTTTTATTATTACTCCTGGGAGTGTCGGGTGTTGCCGGGAAAAACAGATTTTGTTGGTGGCAACAACCACAACCAGCTTTCCTTTCCATAGCCTGGGGAGAACCAAACTTGGCACAGCCCGTGGACAGCTTCACCAGGACAATTTTGCTGCTGGAAACAACACCTGGCTTTGTGTATTCCTCGAGGCAGCCTGGAATTCAATCTGTGTTTCTTCTGAACTGAGTCACACCAGGCTGTTGATCTGGGCATCCATTAATGAGGGATATTTCATGGAAGGCTAAAGAAATCTAAGAATAATGTATGCTGGAATGAAAGCCTTGGTGGCCTGTAGCTTGCCCTCGAAAATGGTTTTCTTGTCCAAATACGTGACCTGGTTATATATGTAAAATAATTAATCTGTGGGACCACATCTGTGCTAATGAACTGAACAACATCCACAGTGCTGGAATTTATTAAGTGGTTGGAACAGTCTCTGACAGGAACTTCAGACTTTAAGTATCCTCCCATTTCAGAGGTGATTTGAGAGTTTGAACATTCCTGGTGCCACAGGTTGTCCAGAGAGGTTGTGGAATCCCCAGGCCAGGTTGGACAGGGCTTGGAGCAGCCTGGGACAGTGGAAGGTGTCCCTGCCCATGGCAGGGGTTGGGATGATCTTGGAGGTCCCTTACGACCCAAAACCTTCTGGGATTCTTTACACACACACGACAAGGACAGAGAGGATGATGGATTTTAATTTAATTACACATTTTTAGGTGATTGATCCAAGCCTTTCCCAAGATCCATCAGCTGTAAAAAGCAGAACAGAGAAGGATCAGAGATAGGGAAACATGGAATAAGACTGGTCTGACCCTGGATCAGTACATCTTGAGCTTATTAGTGCCCAATTCCCGCATTTTCTATTTCTTTAGGCATCTTTCCTTGGCCTTTTATTCCCTGATGTTCCTTTCCTTCTGCTCTTAAGTCGATTGTGGCTTCAGGCTGTCCCCAAGTCACCCCCTTTTTCCCTTGGCCAGAGCTCAAATCCGGGATGAAATTCCTTGGTTGGTGCTGGCAGTGGCATTTCCTCTCCGAGGATGTGGAGCACTCCATCACCTCACCATGAGCAGGAGCAGCTTTGGGGCAGGATTTACACGAGAAAACCTCTCACAGTGCCTGGGGCATAAAGGGGAAGGGCAAAAGCTTTCCTGGATTTTCCGCTTTTATTCTCTGTCTCGGGATACTCTGATATCCGGTCAGGGAATGAGTGGGAGATGTTCAAATCTTGATGCTGCAAAGTCGTCTTCCCAAAATCATCACCCTTTTGCTGCAGTGTGAGAAGGAGAAAACTCCCATTTTGCAGAGCGGTGCTTAGGATTTTGGATTATTAGGGTTTGTAGGAAATGAGCAGAGATCTGTGAAGTATAATTTTAAAATCATTTAAAGTTAATAATTATAATAATTTTATCATTATTAAATTATCAATAAATTAATACTTAATAAAGTAATATTACATTTACTTAATAAACATAATTATCATTACTCTCGTTTAATAATTTATTAATAAAAAATAATGATATTCATAATATTATTTCCATTTAAAAACAAAAATAATTTAAGTTTCAAACCTTCCCTGTGTCCTTCTCTACCAAAAGGCAGCAGGTTGCTGCTTTTGCCCAATCAAACATCCACAGACATTTTTGTTTTTCTCTTTCATATTTCACTTTTATTTTCTTTTTGTATGAATTGAGTACGTCTGGATTAAAAGACAAAAGAAATGAAACCCTTTAGTTCATGTCTTTTGGGAAAGCCTTCTCCAGAGGCAGGATTGAACACTGCCTTTTTGTCTCGTGATTATTTGTGCCAGAGGAAAATCAGCGGGAGATGTTGTTAAATGGTTCAGAGATGGCCCCCAAAAAATCACACTCCCCAAATCCTTGGAGACAACATCTCCAGGGGTCAGGAGTTCCCAGGTATTTTTAAAACCTCCTCGATCCTGAACCTCCCAGGAGTCAAACCCAACAGCATGTCTGGCTGTAATGACAGATATATTAATTAAACTCATTACCCACCAGGAATATATCTGTTGTCGCCTGCAAGAAAGGAGAGTGATCCCATGGTTCACGGGTTTCACGGAAAGTCAAATGATGCCAGGCTCCTGAAGAAGTTGCCCGTGAAGAAGTGCAGACAAGCCAAACTCTGTTCTTCCCCAGCAGAAGGGTGGTTTGAAACCCCGGGATGTCAGACATTTGTGATCCCAGGGTTTTTCCAGGCTCCATCCTGGTGCCCTGGCTCTGCTCCCCGGTGCAAGGAATGAAGCAGGACCTGCAGGGTGGCTGTGAATTAGCCTGGGGGAAAATCCACAGGGGCCCTGGTGTGGTGGGAGGTGTGGAATTGGATGGAACTGGGTGACCTTGAAGGTGCCTTCCAACCCAAACCATTCCATGATTCTGTGATATTTTTTTTTTTAACATTCTCAAGGATTCACAGGGATGTTCCACAAAACCTGATGCCCACTAAAGCTTGAGGATCCTCTTCTCTAAATCNTATTTTATTTTATTAATTTTATTTCTTTAAATTTTATTTAATTTTAATTTAATTTTTTTCTGTTTTGCCTCATGTTCGTGTGAGCTAAAGTGGCAAATGAGACTTAAAACTCCCAAGAGGTTCCCAGTTTTCAAAAAAAAAAGAAAAAAAGTTCTCACCAAGCTCATGAATTCCCATGTTCTGCACAACGTGGTACCCCAAATCTTTGTGAGATTTCACATTTTGCCTAACAACTTCTCAAGGCGCCAGGCAAAAATAAATTGGCTGCTGCAGCTTTATTAATTTGTACATCACGATGGGAGGTTCATTTGTTGGGCTGAGGACATCTGGTGAGCCAAAGAGCTGCTTCTTCGCTGCCTTCCTGGAACTATTTTCCAGCTTGGCATAGCATCAACAGCCACCAAACCCCTCCAAACTTAAAAAATTAAAGCTGTGGGACTTAAAAATAATTGGAAATTTAAGCCTTGAGGCCAGCCCAAGCTTTGATGTCTCCAGCTTTAGGTCTAGGGAGAGGCTTTGGGGTAGCAGAGCACTAAATTTCCTCAAGCCTTTCCTAATTCTGAGTGGTTTGGTATTTCTGTCTGCCTAGAGGAAGCCTTTGGAAGCTGCTTTTCCATGGATCACGGGAAGACAGCAGTAGTTTGGGAATCTCCTGCTGGCACTCTGGGAACCGGATGAGTGACTTCTGGAATTAAACCCAGGAATTGCATCAAGCTGAGCTTGTGCTCCGCAGGTAGGGTTGGAAGGAACATGAATTCTCTGAGCATCAGAGGAAAAAGGCGCAGGACACAATTTCCAACAAGATTCCAGAAGGGAAAACGTGGAAAGGCAACAACGCTTTCCTTTGCCGCAATTTCAGGGATTAAAGCGGAGGAGCACAAGAGCTTTCTCTGTGTGGAGGAGATGAAGAACAGCTCCACTGTCATGAAAGAACCAGCAATTAATGGGCTCGGAGGGTTTTATGTAAGCATTAAAGTTTTAAGTGCTTCGTATTTGTGGGGCTTGTTATTCCTGGATATTCCTCCCAAACCCGTTGAGAGACATGAAGCAAATTTCTGGAAAGTTTCCCCGGAGTTTCTTCATGCAGGGCAAAGCTTGTTGTGCGCCTGCTTGGCGTCCCAAAGATCCTGTGCTGTAGGAACATGAAAAGGTGACTGCATTCCCTCAGCTCCGGTGTTTGTTTAAGGTTTGGGACTGACACACCCAGCTGAGCTCGTTCCTGTTCCTCTCCCCCTCCGCGTCACACCCGCCTCGCGTCGCGCTGCCCCTGCGGGCCAACATTCCTCTTGAAATGGAGGTTTTTAGGGATCTATAGAATGTTTTCATTTTCCCCGTCCTCCAGTGACACTCGTCAGGCTGCCTGAGTCTCTGGGGGCTGGAGAGCTGTGCAAGGAAACCCCAAAATGCGTCAGCCTAAGCCCACCCAAAAAGTGAGGGCTGACATTTCTCTCTCCCAGGCTGGAGGTGAAGCGAAAGCCTCTCCACCAGAGCGAATTCCAGCTCAATTTGGCGGGACAGCACTATGAAAAAAGCAGGAGAACCGAGCCTGGAGCTCCAAAACAAAGGCTGTAAACACGGCTACGGGAACAAGAGCTGCGTTTTCCAGATGCAATGAGTCAGTCAGGGCTGAAAAGGCAAAGCCCTTGATTCCATCTCCTGACAGAGGGCTCTGCAACGGTCCACGGGACTCGCCTTGGCCTCCAGCACCGACTTCTGTGCCTGATTCTATCCCATGACTACATCCCTGCTCCCTGCTGGGGTGGAATGGAGCTCTGGACCGTTCCTTGCCTCATTTTTACCCAAGGGAAATGAGAACGCCCAGCTCACGGAGCGCGATCTGTGCACCAGGGCTTCGGCTCACACCTTGGGCTGGGCCAATCTCGCATTTTTGGCCCGACCAGGGTGAGCAGCTCAGTGAATTCCAGAGAAAGGCTGGTTATTTACATTTCAAAGGTTAATAAATATGTTCATTTGGGTTGATTTGGGGCTTATGTTTGTGTATTGTTATTAATTCGTTTATTATATGATCATTCCCTCCTTGCTCACGGGATTTCTGACTCATTCAGGCAGCAGGACTGAATCACATGTAGAGTTGGTTAATGAAGATTTCTGTTATTAAAACCAATATTTTGGGTGTCTTTTTTTAGCAGAATTAAAAATCAGACAGTTAAAGACATGGAAAGAAAAGAGAAAACAATTTAATATTGCAGCTATGGAGAAGTTGGATTTTACCCCCATTTATGCCCAGAATTCTGTGTTGATGTATGACTTCAAACCTTTATTTTTTTGCCCAAAGCTGAATTCCTGCAGAAGAGCTTGAACTTACTCCAAGAACTCGTAGAGATTTTCTCAAAACAGTGCTGAAAAATTACAAAACTTGTGAAAAATCACCCCCCAAGAATCAGACCAGTCTCACCTAAATTCAAATTGCTCTAGTTGTATCAGAATATCTCTTGAGTCAAAGTAAAGAGACACAGATCTCTGGATGAATCAGGATATGTATCCCCCCAATCCATCTTTGGAGAAGCCACCAAATTCCTAATTTAGGCAAAATCATTCAAGATAGGTTAATTTGGGTCCTGGGGCTCCAATCCAAACTCCAAACTCCGTGGAAACTTAAGTGTCCTGTTTCCTTTTGCCTCTGTTCCTCACTATATAATTGTATTCTTGTTTGCCACAAGAACTATAAAAATATTGTCTTTAAATGTTTAGATAAGTGGGATATTATATCAAAATATCTGTAAATGTGACCAGAGTAGATTTGCAGTGGCTCGTTGTGAAAGAAACATGGAAAATGTGTCGCACGTGAATAAAATCATGGATATTTTTGGGAATTCATGGGTGTTCTCATGTTTGTGAGGTTGGTGTTTATCCTCAAAAACACTCTGGAAGCAGCTGAGGTCAATGATCATCTCATCCATACCCAGCACATGGAATCATGGAATCTTTTAGGTTGGAAAAGACCTTTAGGATCATCAAACCCAACCATCAGCCAGCACCACCATGGTAACAACTAATCCATTTCCTCAAGTGCCACACCAACACATTTTGAGCACTTCCAGGGATGGGGACTCCACCATTTCAGTGGGCAGCTGTGCCAGGGTTGTACAACCCTTTCCATGGAGAAATTTTCCTTAATGTCCAACCTAAAGCTCACCTGGTGCAACTTAAGGCCATTTCCCCTCATCCTGTCCTTGTTCCCTGGGAAAAGAACCCAACCTGCAGCTCCACCCTCCTGTCAGGGAGTTGTGCAGAGCCACAAGGTCCCCCCTGAGCCTCCTTTACTCCAGGCTGAGCCCTTTCCCAGCTCCCTCAGGAGTTCATGTCCTTCTGGTCATGAGGGGCCCAGAACTGACCCCAGGACTTGAGGTGTAGCCTCAGCAGTGCCCAGCACAGGGGGAAAATCATTTCCCTTTTGCTGCTTCTCAAAGAAACCAGGATGCCTTTGGCATTTTTGGCCACCTCACAAAATCACTGGGTTGGAAGAGACCTCCAAGGTCATCGAGTCCAACACAGCCCTAACACCTCAACTAAACCATGGCACCAAGTGCCACATCCAGCCTTTCTTTAAACACATCCAGGGATGGTGACTCCACCACCTCCCAGGGCAGACCATTCCAGTACTTTATCACCCTTTCTGTAAAAAACTTTTTCCTAATATCCAACCTGTATTTCCCTTGGTGCAGCTTGAGA
>WAAE01011994.1:17467-61763 GCA_013400495.1 Nicator chloris | reverse complement strand
AAAAAACATGGATCTTATTCCTGACTCTGTGCTAACACACCTCTGGATCCCAGGCCTGCCCTAACATCTCTCATCTGCTGTAAAAAATAGATTTTCACCCAGACAGAGCTGTGAGCAGGTTTGTGGTGCTTGGCACTTGTCCTGAAATGTCCCTTGCTGCCACAGCCACGGGGGATGAGTGACATAAAAGTAATTTTTGCCAGGTTTTCACTCCTCCCATCCTCTGGAAGCTATTCTTGGATGGGTCAGTACAGCCAGGGCTCAGCTCTTCTGTACCAGCAAACTCATGGAAAAAAGGCTTGATTGTATCAGAGACTGCAGCTCCGGGAACTTTATCTCCCTAAATGTCTGATCCCCTGCAAGAGGCAATCCCAGGAATTCTGGTGTGTGCAGCAGGGAATTGGGTTTAGCATAAACTTACAGGGAAGAGGGGGCTGCTGGATTTACTGGAGCTTCCTTTCCTGTGAAAAGGATTCTGTTTAAAACGCTGAGCAATCCGTTGCACAGCAGCTCCTGGGGGCTATTTTGGGAATAGGATCATCGGCTTCATGGAATTTTTTCCAGGCTGAGAACCATCACCTTCTTTTAGCTCCACAGAAACAAAGCGCCTTTAACAGAGACATTTTCTTCACAGAAATAGCCAAGAGATAACGTCAGGGCAAAAATCCAGGGAAAAACAAACCTTCCTTCAGAGGGATGTGGTGAGACTTTTGGGGATGTTTCGATGGCCCTGCTTTGCCACCTCTGTGCCGATGTAAAGTTGTTTTCCTTCATTTAATTATCCTAATTTAACTATCTCAGCCTGGAAATCACTGCTGGTGCAGGGAATCATGGAATTATGGAATCCTTTGGAAAGAGATTCACAGAGTGGTTTGGGTTGGAAGGGACCTGTAAAGGTGTTTTAGTCCCAACACAATGAAATGAACAGGGACATCATCAATTAAATCAGGCCAAGTTTAATCAGGGCTTTATTCAAAGCCTGATGAAGTCACAGCTGCTGTGAGCACGAATTGAAACCAAAAGAGAAGTTTTTGTGCCCTGGCACACAACAATTTGAACTTTTAGAAAAGATCTTGGTGTGATTTTATCCGAAGTTTCACTTTACAAACCAACTCCTGGTCATGGTTCAAGAGGGATCAAGATCCAGGGACCATTCCCAGGTGGTTTTATGCAGCCACAAGGGTTTAGAGCTGGAGACAGGATCATGTCAGGAGGTGCAAGTCATGATCACATCACGTCTTGAAGTGCTAATTAGAGTAGTGGACATGAAAAGTCAAAATGAAACCAAAAACCTGGCAAAAACTCCCACGTGTTTTGCTACTTTAAAGCTCCAGATCAGTTAAACTCAGTTCTGACCTACGGAGAAGGCAATTTGCAGATCTCTTTGAATAACAGATAAAATCAGGTTGCAATAATTTGGTTTTATCCTTTGAGCTCCTGCTCCCTTTGAGGACCCCTTTTCATACAGCTGGTCAAAAATCTATCCCTGATGAAACTTTTTCCTTACAGGAAGTGTGGCTTTTATCTAAACTGACAAGGAAAATAGCATTAATGATGAAATGCTTCAATTTTCCACTGGGATTTTTTTGACTTCTCCAGTGTTTCAATTCAGCCAGGGATTTAAATGTTCTGCTGGAGATGAGCTCTCTCTGGGGCAGAGATTACAGAACCACAAATCACTGATGAGAAATTCTCAACCCCAACAGAAGTGCAAACAATATTTCCCTGCAATCAGCCCCAAGGCGATCAAAGTTTTAAAGGTGGATTATTCATAGAATAAGACTTAGAACGGGGCCAAAATTCCATGTTTAGGGCTCTTAAGGTGGGATAATTCTCATCCTAACAAGGCGTGTTTTGGCTGTTTTAACTGAGGCGATCACTAGAGAGAAGAATGAAACTGTGCCCAAATTAGGCTTAAAACTCAAATTCTTGCAATTAGCAATGATAAATCCTTGTCTCCAGCTCCTTTGAAGCCTCTCAAACTAAGGCCACATTTTATTTTAGCCATTTCTAATCACTAAAGCCATGGAGCCGATCCCACAAAGAGCAGATTCCCAGACTCAGATCTCCATGAGCACCTGCATTTGGTGTTTTTTTTTCATGGAGCTGTGATTTACTGAGTATTGTTTACACCTCCGCCAGAGAGATGTCCCTTCTCACAGCAGGGGGTTGGAACAATTTTTAAGGCCCCTTCCAACCCAAACTATTCTGAGATTCCACATCGTTTGTTCCCCCATGTTTTGCAAAATTTAGGAGTTGCTTCCTGTGTATTTAACTTGCAGCTTCTCCAGATGGTCCCAGTCGCAGGAGGACATGTTAAGCCTCTTTCGGACTAATTGCTTGATTAATTCACTCTGGTTTAAAGTACCTAATCCTAGGCAGGGTTTTCCAGTATCCCACCCATGCTGGAATATTCCTCCCAGGGCGTTAAATAGGAGCCGTGTTCTCCTTAAACGTCATCCATAATTATTCCACGCGAGTCCTCCGTTGCCCGCAAAATCCTCTCTCGTTCCTCCATCATTTTTTTACCCCTCTTTTCCTGACGCTTTGTGTGTGATGGATGCAGCCCAGGCCAGAGCAGGAAGGCTCGTTCCCTTGTCTCCAGAATCCCATCGGGTCGCGGGAGTTTGGATCTCCCACACGGGATCGGAATAAATTTAGGGAAGGAAAGTTCTCTCCATGGCTGTGACACGCAGTGTGAAAGAACCTTGGCAACTTTGACGCCACTCTCGGTGTAGCTCAGCTTCACAACCCAGACAGGGAAGAGCTGGAATTGTATGCGGGTTTGTCTGGCTGGAGCTCCAGGACACGAAACATTTAATGTGGATGAAGTCGGAACAAGTTTAGGACAAGCTCACCTCGATTTTTCTGTCATTCCCAAGGCTTGTTGCCTCCACTCTGCAGATTTTAAGGAAAGGATCTGCAGCTTCCAGCTAAAATTTTTGATTTAAAAGCTCACAACATTATAAAAATAAAACTCTGAGTATTAAATATTTGCCATCTCATGAATTCCCCCTGTTCCTAAAGATTCCCTGTCCTTACTGGCCACTAAAATTCTTTTAAAACAGACTGACAGCAACATTTTCTGATGAAAAAAATATTTTAAAAATGTTTTCTAGCCTAAAGGTGGGACCTGGGATG
This sequence comes from Nicator chloris, assembly GCA_013400495.1. Classification (NCBI taxonomy): domain Eukaryota; kingdom Metazoa; phylum Chordata; class Aves; order Passeriformes; family Pycnonotidae; genus Nicator; species Nicator chloris. The sequence goes on along the minus strand of WAAE01011994.1, from coordinate 58,622 downwards.
GCTCTACCATTGTATAAAAGTCATTGTAGATTTTGGAGAGTTAGGGAATAAGGCAAGGAATTATGGGAAAAATTATTAGAATGGGAATAAGGCAAAGCAATCCTTTTTTCCAAGTAGGCACACGAATTATTTAATATGGATGAAGTTAGAACAATTTCAGGACAAGCTCATCTCGATTTTTCTGTCATTCCCAAGGCTTGTTGCCTCCACTCTGCCAATTTTAAGGAAGGGATTTGTAACTTGCAGCTAAAATTTTTGATTTAAATACTCACAATTTAATAAAAATAAAACTCTGAGTATTAAATATTTGCCATTCCATGATTTACCCCTGTTCCCAAGGATTTCATGTTCCTTAGTGGCCATTGAAAGCTTTTTAAAACAGACAGACAGCAATATTTTCTGATGAAAAAAATGTTTTAAAAATGTTTTCTGACCTAAAGATGGGATCCGGGATGACTCTACCATTGTATAAAATTCATTGTACATTTTGGAGAGTGAGGGAATAAATTATGGGAATAACTCCCAGAATGGGAATAAGGCAAGGCAATCCTTTTTTCCAAGTCAGGCTAACACTGGGATTTTTCAAAATAAAACTCAATGCCAGAATTAATGTGGTTTTTGTTTATTTGTGTATTTTTATCCATAAAATTAATTTATCCATGCACCAAATGGTACGTCACCATCACTCCAACTAATTCCAAAGTTTTCCTGCTGCTGGCAGTGTTCAGAATTCCTGTTTGATTCCCAGACATTCTCATAACCAGCATTTAGTTGGGAAAAATACCAGTGAGGAAGGAAAAATAAATGACAACTTCTGACCACTCACCATGGCCTGGAAGAGTGTTGGAGCTTTAGGGATGAAAAGTCAGTTTTCCTTAATCCAAGCTAAAACTACCTCTTAAAAATTGATTTTGATGCTAAAGAAAGGGCTTTCTTTCACTTTGGCTTAAAAAGTTGGGTAGGAAACAATATTTCACAGCAAAATTTTATTATTTAAAATTGTATTAATTTTAAGGAATATTTTCATCGATTTCCTTTTAAAAAGCAACTTTTAAAAAGCAACTTTTAAAAGAGGCAAACATTTTTAATTCAAGTAAGTTCTGTTCAGTTTCAGGATGTTGCCTGGAAAGGGAAATTTTCAAATAAATACTTGGTGAGGAGCCGTTGCTTTTTCAGCTGAGGAGTCAAAGACTGGAGCGTTATTCCCATGAATTTTTAGTGGGATGATGTTATATTACGTCACTGCACTGTCAGGATCCAGCAATTCCATGGATTTTAAGGAGAACAGAACCCTACAGCTGCACCCTTTTAGCTGACCTGGACCACACACCATGGACCAGTGTCCCTTTGGAATTAGGTAATTCCAGCCCTCCTTGTTGCCTCCTTGTGTTCCTACCTGTCCAAGGAAATGGATGGCTCAGCTCACATCTCACTGGAATGACTGGAAAACTCCTGGAATCCTGGCAAAGCAGAGCTGAGTGAGGTATTTTGTGGTTTGGACAGCAGGGCAAGCATAGGAATTGCTGTGGAGAATTCAGGATTTATGGAGATGGAATTATTGTGATTAGCCAGCATTTGATAGCTGTGAATATCCCACCTCCGTACCAAAATTTTGGGAAGCCCTTTTCCCAAAGCTGCTGTGGATCCCTGGAAGGCATCAGGGAGGTTCCAAAGAGGCTGTGGATGCCCCTGGATCCCTGGAGGTTCTCAGGACCAGGTTGGACAGGGCTTGGAGCAACCTGATCCAGGGAATGACATCCCTGTCCATGGCAGGTGCTGGAACAAGGTGATCTGGGAGGTCCCAAACTATTTGGGGATTCTGGGATTTCTTTTTCTTTCTCAACACAGGGAACTGCATCAGAAATTAAGGAGTTCCTCTACCCAAGCATCCAATTTTCCACGAAACTCAAGAAGCTGCTCCATCCACAGAACTTCCCCTGCCTGAAGGGCAGAAACCAGCAGGATTTATAACCCATCATAAATAACCCCTGTCCCTTTTCCTGCCTCTCCCGTGGTTCATGGAATGGCACTGAAAAAATCCCAAACAGACAAAATATTCGCGGTATTCATCCCAAAGTTTCTCTGAATATTTTATTTCTATGTTCTCAAATTATATAGAAACAAGATTTATTAATTTCATTTTTTAAAGGCCAACTGAATATTTTCAATTTTTTCACCTTGGTAAAAATAAGGTTCAATGATTAAAGTCATTCACTGAAATATTTTCAGAAAACCATAATTGTAAATAGGCAAAACAGATTAAAAAAAATCATTATCTCATATTTTTGACTGGATCTTTGAAAAATTAACATTTTACCGTTTGCCACAGGTAGTGTGAGCTTGAATCAGACACTTGGGCTTATCTTAATCAGTCTTGACCCTTATTTATCCCTAAAATAATCTATTTTTAGATTAAAACCCCCATATTCCTGAGAGTAATTTAAAGCATCACCTGCAATATTTTTCCCAGAATTTTGTCCAGGTTATCCCACCAGTTCCATGAAGTAAAAAAACCACAAAGCAGATTTAGCACAATGATTTTATATTGAATTTTTTCACACTCAAACATATGTGGAAGACGCACAACACAAACTCATTCCTTTAGGAAAGGGAGAAAAACTGGGATTTGCTGCCATGAACCAGCTAAAAATGAGGGAAGCAGTTCCTAAACTTCAGTCAGCTCTGCAACAAATAGTTTCGATTAAAAAGCTTGAAGAGTTTTGCGATTTCAAACCCCATTCCCAGCATTTATTATTAAATTGTAAATTATTCCCATCAGGAATCATTTTTTCCATGATTTCGTTTAACACCTATCCAAAAGGAGCCCCTTCTCCTGCTCAAACCCTCAGGTCCAATCGCAGCCCAAACACGGAGTGATTTAACAATGCCGTTGGGTTTTTCCTGGGACGATGCCATGAGGAACAGCCACGTGGGATAAATCCCTCCTCCGTGTCAATCCCGAGTGGGAAAAGACAACAAAAGGTGTCCCAGAAAGAAGTTCGGGATTGGTTTCCAAGATAACAACAAAAATAAGCCTTGGAGGTGTTTTTGAACGAGACTGCAAAGCCCGTGGGTGGTCACGGCCACCTCGGTCAGACTTTCCATGGATCCTGACACGGGATGTGTGTGGTTTTCCTGAATAATGGAGCGTTGGTGGAGCGAGGGGGAGATTAACTAATCTGGGGTGTGTCTTCCCAGGGAATGGCACGGAAGGAAGGACGGGCCAGGAACGGGAGCCGCAAGAAGAGGAGCTGAAAGGAAGGAGTTGCTCCAGGAGACAAGACCCAACCATCCAAATGTTCCCGTCTGGCCTCGGAGTGGAATCTCTTCAGGACAAGGGAAAAGTCAATGTTTGAAGTGGTTTAGCTGATGCAATCACTCCTCTGGGATTTATTCCATGCTTCTCCCTTTATATCTCTTTTCTGTGGATGGTCCGGGTGGTGACCTAGCTGGAAAGCCCCAACATTTGTTGTCGTTAAACCACCTGGGAAGAGCTGCTGGAAAAAGGAGAACAGAATTCCCAGGGAAGACATAAAAATAAAGAACTCCTCAGTGTTTCTTTCCCCTTCTGGGAACATTTCCTAGTGTAAAATTGATGCTCAACCCTAAATTTTTTTTTTCTTAGTTCAATATCATGTTTCAGTGAAAAATGTTGTGTTTGAGTGTGTTTCTTCTTTTATTATTATCTTTTTTACCAACATCATAAAGCCTGACCTGGTCTAGCACTGTTCATCACTTGGATGCTCCAAGGAACTGAAGTTTACAATAGAAAGCTCTGCTCGTTGTTGTTGTTGTTGTTGTTTCCAACAAATATTTCTGCAATTCCAAAACAAAAGAGCCACAAGGAAAGACAATTAATTTTGCAAGGAGTCCTGAAGAAGTTACTCTGAATTTTTTTTTATAGATGAGAGAAGTCTTCAGGTCCTCTCTTTGGTTTTGTGACTTCCACGGGTTCTTGTGAAAATCCCACCCACTGGACCTGCGGGATTATGGAGAGGTTTTCCATTAATCTTAGAAAAGCATGAGCCTAAACCCCACCTATATCCAGTGTCAACCCGTTATTCCATTTCCTTCAAAACCCCCAGGTGACAGCCATGGCTACACAATTTATATATATTTTTAGTCTCCTGTCACTCAACCACTTATAAATTATTGGCACGGAAAAGAAAGCAAATTTTTCAGGATAATGCGGTTTCTTTAAGTTCCAAAAAGATCCAGGACTGTGAGTTCTTGGAAAACAGGATTTGAAGAGAACTCCGGGTGCGTGGACTCCATGGGAAAATTCCATCTGTAGTGTTTGGAGAAATAAAAAGATATCAGTGTGATAAAAATCACCTGATTTATTGAAACTCTTCAGACAGTAAAGCGAATTTGAGCTCCAGGAGCCATTCTGGTGTTAAATTCTGTATGCTGGGCTTCCAACATTAAAAATTTAATTTAAAAAATAGACTAATGAGAAAACCCAGTGATTGGACTGATTTGACATTCAGACCATTTTCAGGAGGGGATTTGTCAGAATGAACTGAAAAATAAATGAAATTATTTTGCTTATTGAAATTATTTTGATTTTTGAAATTAATAATCAGAATATGACTTGGTTGTACTCTGCATGATTTCATTACAAGCTTTTCTTTACAAAAAATTAAGCTCTGAGAAGAATCACAGAGGCTGGAAATTCAGGAAAGACATAGGAAAGATTTTTTTTGCCCAGGAGAGTTTTCAGGACCAGACAGAAGAACGATGCCAGAAATAAAACTTCATCACTCTGAAACAGATCTGGAATTAAAATCCCGCGGGATTAAAGGTGTTCTCAAATATATTTTGTTCATTTATTTGAGAAGATGTTGATTTCTTGGAAAAAATTATTGAATCTTCTCCGGACTCATGCAGGAAAAACAAGGATTTGAACCCAAGCTCCGATTCCTCTGAGTGTCCAAATCCATGGGCTCTTTAGGATCCATTATTTTCTCTTTTTCCCTCTCTCTGTTCATCATTTTTGTTATATTTTAGTTTCTTAGAGTGCCTCATTTTCCGTCCCAGTTGGCAGGAAAAAGAATTCTCAACCTGTCAATGCCTATTCCCACCACCCAGTACAGATTGTTAATAAATGGAGGGGTTTCCCAAAGATCAGGTGGAAACAACATTCCTGGAGTTTTCCTCCATTATTTCAGCTATCCCAGAGTTCTTCCAGAGTGGTGTCAGATGATTTTTATAAAATAACTGTGAAGGCACTCAGAAAATTTGATAAAATCTTCTTGAAGGTAATCTGGGAACAAAGGGAATTAAAAAAATTCCGTAAAGAGACAAGACAAAAAAAAAACCAAATTATGCTATGGAAGAAGAAAGTTAAGATGTTTAAAGAGGGAGAAAAGTGAGTAAACCAGGCAATATTTATTTGTTTCAAACAGAAACAAGGGGAATTCAGACCAAAAAGAGCCCAGATGCCCAGAAAGACCAAGAAAAAAAAAGATAAAATAAATAAAAGCTGACATAAAACCAATTAAATGTCTCACTACAGACAGTAGCGAGTTTGTAGCTGCAGCAGGAGTTGCCAATGCACACATCGATTTTATTGGAGCTTTTAACACTGTCTCACATGACATTCGCAGAAATAAACATAGAATGGATTAAATACCACGGGTTGGAGGCAAAAAAAATGCTGGAAAACCAACTTAGTGGGAAAATAGGTACAAATGGAAATTTATAACGAGTGAGTTCTGCCAGGGAAATGTCTGACAATGAATAAAGGGAGGTGATGAACCATCATATCACCATCACCACCATCATCATCGTCATCGTCATCGTCATCGTCATCGTCATCGTCATCGTCATCGTCATCGTCATTGTCATTGTCATCGTCATTGTCATTGTCATCGTCATTGTCATTGTCATCGTCATCATCATTGTCATCGTCATTGTCATTGTTATCGTTGAGGATTCAGAGTGGAAGAGAAAGAGAAAGGGTTCAGATTTTTGATAGTAGTAAAAAAGGATGGATCGACACAAAATTTCCATGATCCAGTTGTTTATCCAGAAAAAACAAAAATAGGATGACAGTCAGGAAGGACGAATAGAAGGGGACGTGGGGAGGTGGGGGTAAAAGTCTCTACAAAGTATGAGGGTAAAAATCTCTACAAAATACGAGGTACTCAGAAATCAGTTCCCCTGAACTCCTGCAGAGGAGGTTCTGGGGGTTCCGGTGGGTCATAACTGAGTGGAGAACCAACTTCCTTTGCCTGTCGCCGAAGGAAAAGAGCATCTGGGAATGTGTGGACCAATATGTCTTAGGAACAACGCAGGAATAGCAGGTCCTGTCCTTTTTTCCTTCTAGAATCCCAGAACGGTTTTGTATGGAAGGGAATCGAAGGATCATCTCATGCCAACCCCAGCCATGGACAGAGACACCTTCCACTACCCCAGGCTGCTCCAAGCCCCATCCAACCTGGCCTTGGACACTTCCAGGGATCCAGGAGCAGCCACAACTTCTCTGGCCAACCTGTGCCAGGGTTTCANATTGGGGTTGAATTGTCCAATTCCAGCTGCAGGTTATGCAGTCCCATCCTTCTTGTTTTCTCCCTTCAGCCCAGCCTTGTTGGTGCTTTTGGGCTGAAAACTTGTCCCAGCTGTCCTTGGTGTGCAGCAGGAAAGGATTTGTTTTGTGTCCCTGCTGTGTGCAGAGAGCCCACCAACACCCAACATGAGGCTCAGAACCACACCCCAGGCAGCACAGAATCCGAAAAACACGAAAGCCAAAACCCAAGGCATCACCTGGAGCCTTCTCTTCACCAGGTGAACATCCCCAGCCCTCCCAGCCTTTTCCTCATGGAAGAGATGCTCCATTCCCTCTGATCATCCTCACCTCCAGTGACAGCATTTCCAAAGATTCCCTCATCCCAGTGACTTGGGACACAAAGGATGAATTTTCAGGACAGCACCTCCCACGACTCTAATGCCAAACCCCAGAGCTTTCCCAGCGGGACAGGAGATCCAAAGGAAAACACTGGCCTTCATTTTTAAGTGGGATCCAATGTCTCTGCAAGGGACCAAGGCAAACACCCAGCTCCAAGCTCCTGAATTTGTAGGTATGGATAGTCTGGATCTGAATTTCACGGCTCAGCCCTCCTCTAACTGTGACTTTTAGTGCTGCCATGAAAAATCCAACATTCCATCTGCTGTATGCAAATCCCTCCTTATATTTTCCTTCTGAGACCTCCAAATGCTCTTAAAGCAGCCGAGCCTCTTCCTGAAGAATGCTGTTTATGCTTTGCTCCGTGCAGTTCCAACTTGATCCATTTCTCCACGTGGGACACAGGAGTGGGAATGCAAACAGGCTGGCAGGTTTTATTGGATCACCTTTTATTGGGAGGAGAAATCCCCACACACCCTCAACAATGATTCTTTTTACAACAGCCCCCCTCACACACTCTGTGTGTCCTTGACAGCCAAAATTTGCTCCTACTTCGAGATTTTTTATTTTCACTCTCCCACTGTGATGAAGTTTATCCACTGCAGCTCGTGTTGCCACCTGGCTCATGGAATCATGGAATGATTTGGTTTGGAAGGGAGCTTAAGGCTCATCTTTTTCCACCTCCTGCCATGGGCAGGGACACCTCCCACTATCCCAACTGGTCCAAGCCCAAATGTCCAACCTGGCCTTGGACATTCCAGGGATCCAGGGGCAGCCACAGCTTCCCTAGGAATTCCAGCCCTCACCCTCCCCACCCTCCCAGCCAGGAATTCTTTCCCAAGATCCCATCCATCCCTGCCCTCTGGCACTGGGAAGCCATTCCCTGTGTCCTGTCCCTCCATCCCTGTCCCCAGTCCCTCTCCAGCTCTCCTGGAGCCCCTTCAGGCCCTCTCAGGGGCTCTGAGCTCTCCCTGGAGCCTTCTCCTCTGCAGGGGAACATTCCCAGCTTTCCCAGCCTGGCTCCAGAGGGGCTCCAGTCCTCAGAGCAGCTCCAGGGCCTCCTCTGCATTCACTCCAACAGATCCACAGGGTATGAAGGCTCTCACACATCCAGGAAGGCTCTCACACACCCAGGGAAGGCTCTCACACATCCAGGGAAGGCTCTCACACACCCAGGGAAGGCTCTCACACACCCAGGGAAGGCTCTCACACATCCAGGAAGGCTCTCACACACACATCCAGTAACAACCAATTGTTATTCCTTTGCAATAACAACCTCAGGGTTGGTTTCTCAAGCATCCAAAATCTTCTGACTTTGAATTAGAGCGGTGGGTGCAGCCAGTGAGTGAAGGTGATGGTGGACAGAGGATGAACAGGTCTTTGTTTGTCCTTCCCCGGATTCTCCCCTTTTCAACAGGAAGGCAGATCCAGCAGAGAAGAGGTGAGGAATTGGTGATTGCAGGAAGTTTTATGAGCTTTAATTTCCACAATATATCTTTCACATCCAAAAATATCTGGTTGAAACTCCTCCTAATTGTCCAGCTTCATCCCTGGAGAGACAAAAAGCACTCACTCACTCATGGACTTTATTTTCAGCCATTGCTTCTCTTGTTTTGTTTCCTTTGGTTTGAGCTGTCCCATGCCCAAATCTCTATTTATACAGAGGACCCTTCTGATAATCCAGTTCTTTTTTCCACCAAAAATATCCAGTGGGAGCATCAGAGTCAATGTGACACAGATTCTCAGAGTTCTCTGTTCCAGGAAGGAGTAATTGTTATTAAAATGGAAATCTCAATTATTCTTCGAATTGCTGTGAGTTTTGTGTGACTGAGACCACCTTCATTTTCAGAGAGCAGAAAACTGGGAAAGGGAGGGAAGGAAGAAGGAGAAGAAAGGAAAAAATCTCCCTTGTCAAGCTGGAAGTTTTCTGTGAATTCCCTGGGAGCAGCACCCCAATAATCCCAATAGAGGGTTTTTTTGCAGTAAATTATTCCTTAATTTTTTCTTGTTTGTTCTTCCTGTTCATACTTAAAAGGGGAGGGGGAAAGAAAAATAATTTTTTTAAAAAATAAAATTAATTTTTAAAATGAAAGAAAAAATTAATTAAAAAAAAAGGAAAACAGACAGTGGGGAAGAGACTGCAAGAAATAAAGGAATCAAAAGAACAAGGGGAGGGAGTAACAATAAAAAAAAAATCCTTGTGGTGAAGACAGGGGGGGACAAAAAAAGGAGGGGAAAAAAAGGATTCTGGCGCTAACTCTGAGCAATTTGCACCTTGTGCCCAGCTCATAACTCTCTGCTCCGCGGCTCCCACAGCCCAGGATTTACGGCTGACAGCCCCGAAGTGGTTTGGAAATGGCACAGCCCCGAGACCTTGTGGTGGGGCTGAGGGATGGTTGAGAAAACAGAACCAAGTTAATTTATGGGAGTGTTCCTTGGGGCTGGAATTCCAGCTCTCCTCTAGTGGAAAAGTTTTGCACGCACACACAGACACAGAATCGCCTCTTCTTTTTAAGGTTCTGGCTCTTTCTGTCTTTATTCTCCTCATTTTTGCTGCAGAACCTCTACTCATCCTAAATAAAATCTCATTATATTATTTTTAAAAAACATCTCATTATTTTATTTTCTATTTCATTTCTGAAACTGTTTTCGACTAAGGGCAATAAAATTTCCTTACATTTTAAAATTCCTCTTTCTTCTGTCTCATATCCTGCTTACTCATTAACATTTTGGAAATTTCCTTGGAAAACAAAAACATGAAGTTACTTTAAAGAAAATAAAAACTGTCATTTCAATCAGCTTCAGACCTTTCTAAATTGTTGAATTTTCAGAAGATCGGGGGAATAATTGTCCGTTTAATCTCCGAAAGTGGGTCTTGGGAAAGAATTAAAATGCATGTTTTCTAACTCTTCCTTGCGGGATAAATGTGGTTTGGGAGAAAATCCTGGTTTCCACTGGGTACTAAGAGGATCCCACAACTGAAATCTTCCTGCCCCTCTGGATTTAGTGCAGGAAGCAGGGGGAGGTGAAGGGAGGCAGACATGGAGCCAGCGGATTGTGCCCCAGCATTCCCAATGTTTGGAATGTCTGCAAACGTCTGCATTGGAAACATCCGGGATCCAGCCAGGAGGAAAGACCTCGGTTCTCACTGGGAGACCTGAGGAGATGGGATGGGTTGGGATCACACCGAAGGAGACGTTGCTTTCCAAACTTTTCCTGGAATTCTGGCACAGGTTAAATCAGTCACACGCCGACCAAGAGCCTGGTCTGGGGTCTGCAGGTGCAAACCAGATGTGAACAGCACAGCTGGGCCATAAAAGGTGTCAGATTTATCAGATTTATCAGATTTATCAGATTTATCAGGTTTATCAAGTTTATCAGTATCAGGTAGGTGCACTTTGTCCTTCCCTAAAATTATCCTTCGTCCCGTGCTCCTGATTTCCTCTCCCAGTCCCTTGTGTTTTCCCAGGAGCAGATTAACGTTCCCAGGTCAGTTCTGGGCTCTGCTTAATGGTTTCCCACTGCCAGAGGGCAGGGAAGGATGGGACATTGGGCAGGAATTGTTCCCTGGCAGGGTGGGCAGGCCCTGGCACAGGGTGCCCAGAGCAGCTGTGGCTGCCCCTGGAGCCCTGGGAATGACCAAGGCCAGGCTGGACATTGGGGCTTGGAGCAGCCTGGCTGTGGATATCTCTCTCTCTGGGAGTGAAACACATCACAGATACAACACTTTTCCCCTTCCCCCCATTTTTCCCCATTTCCCCACTTTATTTTCCACATTTTTCCACATTTTTCCCCATGTTTTTATTTTACCCCACTTTCCCCTTTCCCCCATTTTTCCCCATTTCCCAACTTTTTCTTCACATTTTTCGCCATTTTCCCCCTTTTTTTTTTAATTTTACTCCACTTTTCCAATTTCTTCCCCATTTTTTCCCATTTCTTCCCCATTTTTTCCCTTTTCTTCCCACTTTCCCCTTTTCCCCTATTTTTCCCCATTTCCCCACTTTTTTCCACATTTTTTCCCATTTTCCACTTTTTTTTTAAATGTTATCACACTTTCCCCTTTTCCCCCATTTTTCCCCATTTCCCCATTTTTTCCACATTTTCCCCTATTTTCCCCGTTTTTTTTAAATTTTACCCCACTTTCCCCTTTTCCCCCCTTTTTTCCCCACTCCCCCACTTTTTCTTCACTTTTTTCTCCATTTTCCCCCTTTTTTAAATTTTACCCAACTTTTCCCATTTCTTCCCCATCTTTTCCCTATTTTTCCCATTTTTTCCCATTTTTCCCCCCATTTTTTTTCCCATTCCTCCCCGTTCTTTCCCATTTTTTTTTTTCCCCACAGAGAGCCCTTCCTGTGAGAACCACCCGGTCACGGCCGCCTCGCATCTTCCCCTTCATCCCTGCCCATCCCCATCCATCTCCAGAGGCTGTGCCCCAGCTCGGCCCTTCCCCGTGTCCCCGTCACTGCGGGATGTCCCCGAGGCCAGAGCGGGCTGGGAAGCCCCAAGACAGCCCCGCTGTCGCCTCCCCCTCGGGGCGAGAAGAGGCGATATCAGCCCGGACGGAGATAAGGAGCTCTGCCCCGGGTGACAGCGCCGAGATAAACGGCCCCGCACCGACTTGTTGATACCGCCCCGGCTCAAATCCAAGGGAGCTCCCTGATCCCGGCAGCTGGAATACAGCCCCACCGGCCAGGGGAGGGATTGAGGTGGCCTCCAGCAGTTATTTTTGAGCACAGCTGAAACAGCTTCCCAACAAAAAAAGGGTTAATCCCGTCCTGGCTTTGAGCCCCCGCTTTGGCATCGCCTCCTGCGGGATGCAGGAATCAGCTTAAGGCTCCCAGGGTTTTGTTTCTCAGCCACCAGGGTGGATGATGTCAAACTGATCCAGGGAGGAAGACATTCCAACCCTATGGATGTGAACTCTGACTCTTGCCTTAGCCCCTGATCTTGTCCAGTTGACCACCCAGGATCCAACTGTAACATCCAGATTGCTTCCAGGAGATTGTCCAGTTCACCACCAAGGATCCAGCTGTAACATCCCAGCTACTTCCAGGATTCCAGGAGATTGCCCAGTTCACCACCAAGGATCCAGCTGTAACACCCAGGCTACCTCCAGGATTCCAGGAGATTGTTCAGTTTACCTGTAAGGATCCAGCTGTAACATCCCGGCTACTTCCAGGATTCCAGGAGATTGCCCAGTTCACCACCAAGGATCCAGCTGTAACATCCAGGCTCCTCTCAGAATCACAGGAGATCCATTTCTCTTGTTGGAAACTTCTCCTAAGGCTCTCAATTTTCCATCCAAATTTTCCATGTCTCATCCCATCCGTTGGAATTATCCCCCTACAATAACACTAAATAACTGCTCACCCTCTTCCATGCTCCACACTCTTCCTGGAATTTCAGGCTTTGCTTCTCTCCATTTCTTTGCTGTCAGGCTGTGTTGTATCTTTTAGGGTTTTTTGGTGTCTTTGCACAATCTGACAGTCAATTATCGACTCTGATTTCCTTCTGATCAATGCATTGATGAGTGTATGGGCCACACACTGTCTTTATGGAATCATGGAATTCCAGGATGGTTTGGGTGGTGAGGGACCTTCAAGGTCATCTCATCCCGCCTCCTCCCACGGGCAGTGACACCTTCCACTGTCCCAGGGTGCTCCAAGTCCTCTCCAGCCTGGCCTTGGACACTTCCAGGGATCCAGGGGCAGCCACAGCTCCCTTGGGAATTCCATGCCAGGGCCTCCTCACCCTCCCAGCCAGGAATTCCTGCCCAATATCCCATCTAACCCTGCCCTCTGGCAGTTTAAAGCCATTAAGCAGAGCCCAGAACCGAACTGGGAATGTTTGGTGAACTCAGGCGATGCCAAGGCTTGAAGGCCAAAATCTAATTTCAAGTTCTTCATTACTTCACGGTCCAATTGAAAATTAATTAATTCTGACTCAACTGTCAAAATTCCCAGCTTAGAAGAGACTGAAAAACCCCTGTGGCAACCTCAGAAAAATTCCCTGAGTGTTGTCCTGTTGCTCTGAGGCAGCTGCAGAGATTTTGGGATCCTTTCAGAAGCACAAATTTCCCAACACTCCAGAACATTTCCCCCCAAAGCCGTGGTTCACTGCACTTTTCCTTTTGATGGAGAATTGAATAGCAGAAAAAACTTCTGTTGGACAATTTTCCATAAAACCCTCAGGATCTCCTACTGCTTTCTTTCCCAAATGTTTATCTTGTGGACCACCACAATGGCCTGTGTGAATTATTGGTGGTCTGTGCTCTTTAATGTGGGGAGTTACTGTTTTACAATATATTTAATGATTTTTATGTTGTTTTGATTCAATATTTTCATTTTTTCAACAAAAAAATTAACTCAAAAAAACGCCAAAAAAATGCAATCACTGTGGAGCTTTCTATTCTTACACTCACATAAAAATATTACGGTTTTTAATGAAAAAACAACTCGTAAAGTATTTTCTGTTCAAAACAATTTTGGAAGTTATCAAAAATTTTTGGGTTTATTTAAAACCTGCATTCTAAGTAGTAAAAAAAGGGGTTTCAGTAGCAAGGGGGAAAAAATTACACCAGTTTTAAGAAAAAGAAAATATGGGAACGAGAATTTTAATAGGAAAGAGTTTATTGGGAAAAGGGAATTGACTTTCAGCACTCGGAGGCGGTAATTAGGTGCCAATATTGAAATTGCTCACGACATCAGCTCGGCCGTTTTTCACTGGCTCTGGTTGCCCGTTTGGGATGGGATCAGACACCTTCCATGCTTTGGAGACTCCCTGAGGAGCTTTTCCCTGCCTGGGCTCCCACCACAACTCATGGAAAGGAAGGGAAGGAGAGGGAGCAGGAGGAGCGGCATTCCCAGCGCCCAGCCGGGCTCCTGCTCTGAATTATCCTGATTTGTTTGTTGACAACAGGAAATCTCGACAGCTGAGTCAGCTGAGAGAGGAACCAAAGTTTCGTTGGGATGACGATCCCCTTCTTCCAAATTTTGGTCCGTGTTTTACCCAACGTAAAATGCTTGTGTAAAAAAAACCAATTTTTTAAACTTAAAACTCAACGTGAGATATTTTATCTGTTGATCAAGACAAGAGTCTGAATTTGTCCCAAATATCAGCACCTTGACGCCACTGGAATTCCCACTGGGAATTGGGTGGATTGTAATTCCCAATGGATATTTGGGAGGGGGTGTGTCCATTTAAAAGAGGTGTGTTTATGTGTGCGTGTCTCTCTCAGTGCACAAATAGACACCCTCACACATATTCCGTGTTTGGAAGCGGTGTGGAGTAGAAAGTTTGGCTTCCCAAGGAATTTTCTGTGTTTTCTGGCAGCCACTTCCAGCCAGGTTAACCTGATATTTCCCACAGAACTTCAGGCCAGGGAATGTGATTATAAAACTTTCCAATCCAGGCAACGCTTTAAACCAAACTCGTGATACTGAAGGATGGACAGATTCCACACCCAGCGTGTTTGTGTGTGATGAATCCAATAGATGGGAGGGCTTTAGAACCTCCATACAACATATTTCCTTCTTTTTTTCTATTTTTTTTCCCATTTTCTCCATTTTTTTTCCTTTCCAGAAGTGAATAACAGAAGAGAAACCATTGGCCAAAAGAACTGGGTCCATCAGAGCAGACTGGGGTTGAACTCTTGGAGCCAAATCTGAACCTCAAAGACCCACCACAGTCTTACACCGAAGAAATTAAAAGGAAAACAGGAAAAAAAATCATCAAACACCTCCTTTATAATGGGATTTTGCGGCAATGGAAGCACGGAATTCCGAAAAATCAAATCAGCATTCGTGGAATAAAATACACAAGCGGACAATTTAAATAGAGCCAGGGATTGCTCCCTCCAGGCTCAAAGCTTGGAGGGGAAACCACAAAAACAAAGACACTGAAAAACCAATTTCCCCCAGAACAGCCCTGATTAATCTCTTCTCTGTGCAGACCTCACAGGAGAAAATTGATAAAGTGCTGCAATTCCCTTCAGCCTTTGGATCCCCACAGAAATTATCATGGAATTCCAGAATGGTTTGGGTTGGAAGGGTCCTTAAGGGTCATCTCGTCCCAGTCCTTTGCCATGGGCAGGGACACCTTCCACTATCCCAGTGTAATTAAATTATTATAATGAGGGGTTCGTCGTGTCCTGTCTCCAATATCCTCTGGAATTAGGATGGAAAATCCAAGTGGCTCCAGCAAGGAGCCATCTCCTCATAGCCAATGATTAAGTCTATGAAAATGTCCTTTATTTCCATTTTCCCTCTGAGGAACAAAATCAAGGAAGAGCCGGGCAGAGCCCTGACATCTTTGCTTCATTCATTTTATAATCTGAGTTATGAACTCTATTCCCTCTCAGTTCCTCAGGAATTAACTTCTTCGGGAGTAGGAATTTCACCTAAAATAACATTTAGAAACAGCATTGTCCCGGTTTCTGGCAGCACCCCCAGAATGTCCCAGGAGAAGAAATTCCATCCCAAAGTCTCATCTGCCCCATGCCTGTTCCTGGGTTGTCCATCAGCCAAGCAGTCCGTGCCCATTCTGATCCTAATTTCCAAACGCGTTCAATGAGACTTTTATCCAATAATTTCTTTGGATGGAAATTATCTGAAAATTTAATTTCTCTAAAGAAAGACGTGGAGCTCCTGGATGGAGCCGAGTGAAGGGCGACACAAATAATGAGGGGACTGGAACATCAGCAGGAGGGGCTGAGGGAGGTGGGGACGTTTGGCCTCAAGACGAGAAAACTGAGAGAGGATCTTACCAAGGCTTAGAAAGTCTGCAGAGCATGGAGCAGGTTCTCCTCCGTGGGACAAGGAAAGGGCAGGAACTGATCCCAGGAAGTTCCACCTGGATATGAGGCAGAACTTCTGCCCTGGGCAGTGCCCGAGCCCTGGACAGAGCCCAGAGAGAGGAGAGAGCCTCCTCCCTGGGTGTCTTGGTTTGGAAAGACAGGTGTCTGCCAGGGAAAGGCAAGAGCCTCCCTTGGAGATGTAAACCCCTTCCCTCTGAATTATTATAATTCTGAAATTAAGGGTCTTTCGGGCAAAGATGTGGGAATATGAATAACAGTTCTTTACTAGGAATATTAAAAATAAAAACACATTAGTACAGAAAAGCAAACAAAAAAGAAAGCACTGACAGAGTCAGAGCACAACCTGACCCCTGTTGCTCAGGGTGTTGGGAGCAGCCCAACCCAGCCCTCCTGCAGTGACAGATGTGGTTCTGTTGGAGCAGAGATGATCCTGTAGAAGGGTGGAGTTTCCTCTGAAGGCCCAGTGGTGCTGAGATGGGTCTGGTTCCTCTGGGAATGCCGTGCACACAGGCTGTGCTGGAGTTCTGAATCTCAGGTGTTATCCAGGCAGGAATGCTGGGCTCCTCCTGATGGGTGGAGCATCCCCCAATGGGATGATGGAATTTTATCAGCCATGCAGGGAGCCTCAATGGCCCATGGACAGCAGATCCCCCTGGAGGGAGGATGGGTCCTGGAAGAGATAAAGAACACTGCCCCAGCTGGGTTTAACCACTGGTGATAGAATACAAACTTTTGGTTACACCTTGCATTGCAACCCAAGACACTGGGAATATTCCAGATCCATCTGGACACATCCCTTGTGCTCTGGGATGAGCCTGCTGGAGCAGGGGGATGGGATCAGTGACCCACTTTAGTCCCTTCCAGTCTGACCCATCCTGGAATTCTGGGATTCTGTTGTTCACCCAAATTCCAAGCGCCACACAATTTCCTGAGTTGATCCCAGTTTTATCAACTTTTTGGTGAAAAATTACCCCCAAACTGGAGGTGACCAATCCTGCAAATAATTTGTCAAGTAGGATTAAATCCTGGGATTTACTGGCAGCCACTCCTGTTATTAATCCAAAATTTCAAATCTGTTAAAACATCCCCTCACTATTTAAAAACCTGAAAAGTTTTGCTGCATTCTTAAACAGATTTTTCCCTCCCCAGTAATTCCTAGAACTGACCCAGAAACTGCATCTAAATATTTTTTTTTCCTCCTAAAAGACAGAAATCCCTAAAAAGCACCTCTCCACTGTTACTTCTGACAGATTTTGAGAATGGAAAGTGGGTTCTTAAAACATGAAAAAGGAGTTCTGGACAAATATTTAGCCATTTGAAATTAAAGATGGCCAAAATCAGCAGCCCTGGTTTTTGTGAAATTCCCATGAAAGATCAAAGGGAATATGAGGGAAGGAATGCCCATTTTTTTGTGTTTATTTTTAGGCATCTCCCAAGGGTTTCTTCCTAAAGAGCTTTTAAGTCTGAGCTGTTGTGTCTTCCCATTAATTTTTATTGGAATAAATTGATTTAAGGTGATTTAGATCAGATTTGGAGGCATTTAAAAAGAATCAGATGAATAACCACAACATTTCTGAACAATCTATCTCACCTTTCTAGGAACTACTTTCCAAAAGGGTGATAACTTTTTTTCAGATGGAAGTTTGTTTATTTTTTTCCTAATTCCAAACTTCGGGAGCATAAATGTCCTGGGAGGGATCGATCATTTCATAATGTTCAAATATAAAAGCAGAAAAATTTGATGTTAGATTAATTAATGAGCTCTGGGCTTCACTAAATGATCCCACAGCCTTAAGGAACCATGGAGGAAAAGAGTATTGGTTATTCCAAATGGATAAAACTCCACTTTGTATCCCTGTCTTCATTCAGATCCCTCCTAATGTGATTGTATCCCATATCTTACTAAAAATGGGATGAATTACATGGATGGATCTTCCAGAATGGCCAAATAAAATCAAACCAAACTGCAGCGTGAACATTCCACAAGAATAATACCCTCCATCATTGCCTTAAATCACTGGAGCATCCTAAAATTCCTTTTTAGGTTTGGGGTCAGTTCCCACTTTTCCCATCTTGAATTTTGCTTTGGGGTTTGGAGTTTTTGTCCCTATTTTTTTCCTTCTTTTTTTTTTTTTTTTTTTTTTTTTTTTTTTTGAGTGTGACTGCAAATATCAACACCAAAAACGGTTCCCAGTAGGAAGGAAGGGAGACACAAAGGGAACATCAACCACCTCTGGAGCATTCCAGGGATCTCACCCACATCTGGCCCATCCATCCTTGACTTCCCAGCCCAAATCACCACTTTGGAAGCCTCTTGGTCCAGCCCCAGCCTTGCAAAGCTGAGCTTTGCCTGCATTTGCTCTGTTGACTCAGCTGCCGAGGGTATCTGGCCGTTTGGGCTCTGGAATTCCAGGCAGATGGCCGGAATTCCAGCCAAAACACTCCCTCCCTAGCTGTTGGCTACAGGAACTGGCACAGAAGCCCTCACTAGCCCAGCTGGCCACCTGGATCCAGACTGATCCTTGACCCTTTTCCTGGCACGTCTGAGCGTTGTAAAACCCCATTTGTTGGCAGCCATGGGAATTTCCGGGATTTTTTTTCCACAGATGTCCACAGGAACCACGAGCTGGTGCTTCCCTGCCTTCCCAGGGTCCCTCCGTTTATTTCCAGACCTTGCAAAGTCCTCAGTGAGGTGAAGACGGTTCTTCCGTGGGAAACAGAAGAGGGAGGGAGAATCCAGGGGTTGATTTCACAGACAGTTTTTCAGGGATGCAAAAAAAAACCCTGGAGATTGGGACATCCTTGCTTTGCAATTCTTCGGGATTGGTTTCAGGCGGCAAAGATCTCACTTGAAAACAGGGATTGGGAGCCCTCCAAAGTAAAATCCACAGGTAAAGACTTGGAAATGGATGCAGAGGGGAAGATGTGAGTTAAGGAATAAAAGATAGGGAGGAAGGACACTGTATTTCAAATTTACATTTATATTTTAAACTCCCAATCCCAAAATTTCAGCCGAGGTCCTGAAGAAGTTTGTGGGTTTTTACTGGGCAGTGTTTAGGGAAAAAAGGAATAAAGATTCTGGGGAAGTGATCAGGGGATGGGGATAATTAAAGTTAAGGAAAAGGAAGGAAGAAGAAGGAAAACTCAGGTAAAGATCTACATGGAAGTCAAGGAGAAGAAATCATCTTCCCTCTTAGCTGCTTCTTGCTGGAATTTTCTGCCAAAGAAAGGAAATTTATTCACGGAATCACAGAATCCCAGGATGGCTGGGGTTGGAGGGACCCTAAGGATCATCTCATCCCAATGGCAGGGACAGCTTCCACTGTCCCAGGCTGCTCCAAGCCCTGTCCAGCCTGGCCTTGGACACTTCCAGGGGCCCAGGGGCAGCCACAGCTGCTCTGGGCACCCTGTGCCAGGGCCTGCCCCCTCTTACAGGCAAGAATTCCTTCCTAAAATCTACTCTAAATCTATCTAAATATTGAACTAAAATTAATCTATCTAAGTATTTAATGTATATAAATAGTAATACATTATTTACATTACCAAAGACAGCAGATTAAACAACAAATTAGATATTCCTGCCTATTTCCTTTCCTCTTTTTCCCCTCTTTAAACAGCTCCAGGCTGAAATCTTCACCCCGGGGAATTTTTTCCTCCGGTCCTGAGATCCAACACCCCAAATCTTGGGAGAAGCCAGCCCTCAGATCCCAGCATGACTCAATCCCCCTCACCTAACACAACATTATCCCTCAGGAATCCAACACACACACACACACCCAGTGCTCCCAGCCAGCCCCTAATCCCGGGAAAACCGAGGTGGCAACGCATGTGAAAACACCGGCGGGGGGTTTGGATCCCGGGATATTTTTCTCCAGCCCCTTTCCCTTCATCCCTGGCTCCTTTTTCCCACTGGTTCATTCCTAACCAGGGGCTATTGTCCTGTGTTTGTGACATCACGGGCTGTCGCCGTGGCAACAGTGATGATGTCACAGGGGTAGAATTAGCGCCTATTAACAGGAACGGGCACGGGGAAGGGATGAATAATGAGTTCAGGGCCTGGATTCGACACAAATTACCAGGAATTTTTTGGACAGGAAAAATCCTTGAAAGGTAAATGGGGCTTATATTTAAATATTATGTTTTCATTGGGCTTGGCCGGCGAACAAAAGCTGATATTTGAGTAATAAAACTGCAAACACCGGGGCGAGAACAGCTGGAGGGTCAGGAAAGTTTTTTTCCATGCAAATGAGCCAAGGATTATGACTTTATTTGGAATGCTCATGGACAGGAGCGTGTGCCCTAGAACCCAGCAAAGCCCAGGGCTCATTAACGTTGAGTTTCTCAGTCCGACAGGGAACTGAGCTGTGTTTAACCACACTTTGCTCTAAGTTGTTTTTCCCTTCACAATTTGTCTCTGTTTTCTGATTAACTTCATTATTTTCTCCTTTTTTCCAGCCTCAAACCCTTTTGGTTTGGATGAGGATGGACTACCAGCAGCATCCTTCACCCATCACCAACCAGCAGGAATAAAACCTGAAAATTGCTGAAATGCTGAATTTTATTAAAATCATTGAGCGCACAAATTCTGCTCTGGATTAAACCAGAACTATAAATATTGCCTGTTTCTTATTCCTGTTTTCTTTTGTTTCCTGAGGGAAAAAAATGAGGACTGAGATAAAGGATGATAGAGTTAGGTGGGATATTGGGAAGGAATTCCTGGCTATGAGGGTGGTGAAGGGCTGGGATGGAATTCCCAGAGATTTGTGGCTGCCCCTGGATCCCTGGAAGAGTCCAAGGCCAGGTCGGAGGAGGCTTGGAGCAGCCTGGGATGGTGGAACATGTCCCTGCCATAGAAGGGGGTGGCACTGGATGGTCTCCAAGGTCCCCTTCCAACCCAAACCATCCACCAGCTTGGGATGTCTTTGATTTTGGACCAGGGGAACTTTTCCAAACATCCAGCTGGTCCATGGGAAGGAGATAATCCCAAGTGGGGAAGGGGACGGGTGTGGTGGTGCCTTTGCAAAGGACTCCTGGACAATTCCTGCTGAGCCAAATCCCTCTGACAAACAGATTTATTTCCTTATTTCCTTTATTTCCACCTTATTTCCTTTATTTTTCTGTTCCTTAGTCACATCCATAATTAAATTTTCTGAGCCCACAAGGTGCCCCCTGCCCACGGAACTGGATGATCTTTAATGTCCCTTCCAGCCCGTACCAGTCTAGGATTCTGGGGTTTGTTGGAATTGTTCAAATAAGGATTCCAGCCACCTGCAGCTTTTCCAGCATCCAGGAGGGAAAAGGAGCCACCTCCAGAGGCTGATCCTGCTGCTGCCCCGTTGTTTGTGTGGGGACAGTGAAGGCCCAGGACCCGCAGCCCTGATAACTGGAGTATTCTGGGGTTAGGGCAGGGAATTTGATGAAAAGTGAGAGGTGATTTTTTCCAAGGGGAGCCACTTGAGCACGGAATCGCCACCTCTGACCTGCAGTTCCACGAAGCTCCAAAACAGCTCCTTCACTGAGCAGTCACGTCCCCACTTGTCACACCGTCCTTGCTGGCACCTTCCTCCCCCCGTCCTCAATCTCTGCTATTCCTTGGCTTTTATCGTGCCATTTTCTTACTGATTTAACAACAACAAAAAAGTGGTTTATTGCATGATTTTTTTTCCTGTAGCAAAATAATAGCAGTGTGCAGTTTTCCGTTTTTAACGTTTGCTAGGATTTCCCTTCTCCCTTCTTATTTTTCAGAATGAAAATGGAAAAAGGGGAAAAAAAAAAAAAAAGGAACATGACCAGGGAATTGTAGCTATTTAATTCTGATCTTCTTTTAATTCAAAATTTAAGTTTTAAAGGTGGGTCATGTTCTGAGATTCGGACGGAAGTTTCAACTCAGGTTGAACCTTTAGATTCAAGCCGAAATTGCTTCATCTTCGGCACCTTCGGCGCGCTCAGAGAGGATTCCCAACCCGCCCAGGAGTTCCTGACAGCTGGAACACCGCGTCCCAAGCGCCTTCCCGGGCTGAGTGCTTTCCCAGAGGCCCCAAGGCCTCCCACTCCATCCCTTGGCAGGTGACAGCAGCGCCGAAGCCTCCAGGCGGGAGGGTGCCAGCCAAGCCTCGAGGGTGCTGTCAGCGGGGAGGGATGTGCTGGGACAGCGGCTCCGGAGGTCCCAGGCAGGCGGAAAACGCCGGGATTTCACTCCCTGCTCTCGACACCAGGATCAAGCTGCCCATCCGCTTCCACCGGACGCGGGACCGCGCGGATTCCGCGTGGAGCCGCGGTGGGAGATAACGGTGACCTGGGGTGTGCTCCGCTTGTCGCTCCACATCCCAGACATCCTGAGGAGAAACAGCCTCCCTGCGACAGCATTCACGGCTCCTAAATTATCTCCCCCGCTGTTTAGGAATATTTATGGGTTTAACACATCTTTTTCTGTCTAGCAATCATCAAAAATACGTATTTGGGGTTTTTTTGAAGGTGTTGGGGGATGTCCCAGTGAAGTCAGCGTGATTTAGGAAGTCATTAAGTTGTGCTTGTTTAAAGGGAGGTTGTTCCCTAAGACGCCCCCCACACATTTCTTTATAAATAGATATATAAAAATAAAAATAAAAATAAAAATAANCATATAAAATATAAATATATATAAATGTATGTAGAGCACATCACAGACACACCTGCCCACATGTGACTCCACACAGACATTTAAGGGACAGCCCCTGCTTTGATCATCTTTTATTTTAAACAGGGAAAGGCAGCATTTGTTTTATCCTGTTTTACAGACGGCATGAGTCCAGGATCAGGGATTTAGGGCTGAGTTTAGGAAGTGTCTGACAAATGAGATGAGCTGAGAATCAGGGACTGAGGGCTGAGTTTGGGAAGTATCGATGAGATGAGATGAGATGAGATGAGATGAGATGAGATGAGATGAGATGAGATGAGATGAGATGAGATGAGATGAGATGAGATGAGATGAGATGAGATGAGATGAGATGAGATGAGATGAGATGAGATGAGATGAGATGAGATGAGATGAGATGAGATGAGATGAGATGAGATGAGATGAGATGAGATGAGATGAGATGAGATGAGATGAGATGAGATGAGATGAGATGAGATGAGATGAGATGAGATGAGATGAGATGAGATGAGATGAGATGAGATGAGATGAGATGAGATGAGATGAGATGAGATGAGATGAGATGAGATGAGATGAGATGAGATGAGATGAGATGAGATGAGATGAGATGAGATGAGATGAGATGAGATGAGATGAGATGAGATGAGATGAGATGAGATGAGATGAGATGAGATGAGATGAGATGAGATGAGATGAGATGAGATGAGATGAGATGAGATGAGATGAGATGAGATGAGATGAGATGAGATGAGATGAGATGAGATGAGATGAGATGAGATGAGATGAGATGAGATGAGATGAGATGAGATGAGATGAGATGAGATGAGATGAGATGAGATGAGATGAGATGAGATGATGAGATGAGATGAGATGAGATGAGATGCTGATGAGAATCAGGGATTTAGAACTGAGTTTGGGAAGCATTTCACAGCTGAGATTAGCCCAGGATTTGGGATTTAGGACTGAGTTTAGGAAGTGTCTCACAGCTGAGATTAGCCCAGGATTTGGGATTTAGAGCTGAGTTTGGGAAGTGTCTCACAGCTAAGATTAGCCCAGGATTTGGGATTTAGAGCTGAGTTTGGGGAGTGTGTCACAGCTGAGACGAGCCCAGGATCAGGGATTTAGGACTGGGTTTGGGAAGCATCTCTGGGTTTTTGGAAGCTGGGATGAGCCCAGGATTAAGGGCTGACTTTGGGGAATGTCTCCACACCACAGATGAATTAAGTCCACATCCTTGTTTTTCATAATCCTTCCCTTTGAACCTCTGGATTCCTAAACAAGGTCGGTGTGGCAGAACTCGGTTGACCTTTGGAGACGTTTTCCACACTGGACTGACCTTCCACAGGCTTCAGTGAAGTTGTGTGACTGATCATGGAAAACTAATGTTGGGATAACGAGAAACACCCGCTGGAAAAGGTTCCCCTTGCCGCAAGGAGCAGATGCAGCACATCTGGCACCAATTCCCAACCCTCAAGCAACAACAGACCACGAGAAGCACCAAAAAAAAAAAAAACCAGCAGCCCGAAGTCCTGGGCTGATCCCAGCCCCTGCTGCTGCTCATGTTTTTATGGAAGGCTTCCTGCCTCGACGCTGGGATGGCTCTTCCACACCGGGTGAGTCACTGGGAGCGTGAGGAGCCAAATCTCCCCACCTCCCAACCCCTCATTTATCACATCCCTCCCCTCCCGGCTGTCTGCACAGGCGTCATCGCTCCGGCTCCGAGCAGACAGAAATGGTGAAACGAGCAATATTTTTGCTCGTGCTGCCCTGTATCTCCATCTGATCTCGCATTTAACACCAGGCCAGGCGGGCCTGACAAATCCCACTGGCTCTGAAACGTTCTCATTCCAGGGAATGCGCCACAGGGGAAGTATTCATCCCTCTCGGCCTGGATAAATATACAGGTAGGGATAAATATGTGCACGGACACGGATTTTTAAAATGCGCACACCCACGTGCATTTTACAACCCTTCACCCACATATCTATAAATCTCCAGCCTCTTCCATGCAAATCTTCCCCGGAGTTCAGCTGCAGATGGTTATTGATAAAATATGAACTAATGCTCACAACATCCCTGCGTGTTTAAGGTGGAATTGAATTTCAGTACTCTCAGCCCACTAAAAGTCAAATTTTAAGCCTGGACCAGTTTTCTGGGTTTCTTGATAGCCAATAAAAAGAGACAGGTCCTTCCAGAGGACAATTTGATCTGGTTCAGGATTTATTGGTTAGATGTAGATGTCAAGTGGGAAGCAGCACAGAGAGGGAGAAATTAATTGGGAATGTTTGGGGTGGAATTTAGATGCTTGTTCAGAGCCCTAAGACCAGTTTTCAGAGCTGGTGAGTTCCTCGGAGCTGGACATGAAAATTCCCAGTATAATCCTTGGGAAACTACTCAATGTAGCCAGGTGGATCCCGAGGAACAACACAGGTGAGCCCAAAATTGTTATCTATGAGCTGATGACCTGAATTTTGGGCTCTGCAGAAGCCAAACTCAGTTCAGGCAAGCTGTGGTTCTCCAAATAAACTTCTGGATTGGTGGAGACTCTGGATCAACGGAGACCTCAGCACAGGGATCCCACCCATGGCACAGGACCTCTGGAAGACCTGCACCTTTCTGAAGCAGAGCTGGAGGATCCACAGGCTTCACCAGAATATTTCAATAGTCAAAGCTGAGTATTCAAAGAGCCTCAGAATTCCAAGGACTGGGAGTGAAGGAGATAATTAGATGATAATTGGCCACAGAGAGGTGTGGGGCTCAGCGCGGATCACAAAGTCTGGCACCACAGGAGGAGAAATGGAAGAGGTGTTTCTCTCCTGACTGAAGGACAAACCTCCGAGAATTCTCAGGAGATCATTTTCAGAAAGGGATCCTGAGGATTTTCCTTCACCTGAAGCATTCCAGAGAATCTTCCTTTTGATTCCTTCCCGGTGCCGTTCACCTGGGTGGAGAACGTTTAAGATCTGCTCCGGTTTAGGTTTTGCAGGAATGTCAGTGGTCACCAGGAATGCAGCTTGACAGGAGAAATGGCTAAAAAGAGGACAAAAAGTGAAGTAAAAAAATATTAACAAATTGCAGGTTTCAATCTCCATGTCTCCATTAGAGATTCAAAGTCCATTGGAAAGCAAATTCCCGTTTCTAGCAATTATTGTCGATATTTCTGACTGATTAGTTGGATTGACAGTGATTGTTTAGGAAATTATTATATCACCTATGGAAACAAGGGTTAATGCTTATGGAAGTATAAATTTATTTCATTCATTAATATTTTCATAGCTCTCTGGGAGCAGCAAATGCCAAGTTGCCCCTAAAAGCAGAACATGGAGTTTGGGAGAAGAGCAGACCCTGTTTCCTGGGATTGTCCAAGAATGGAATGACAGCCCTAATGCCCCCCCCCCACACGCCAGTTAAAAGTGACAAAAAAATGATGGAGACTCCAGAATTTCCTTGAGAAATTCCACAGCTGTGAAGTCTTGCAGGGGCTGAGCTCATGGGTGTGATTCAGCGGCGATGAATTTCCAGCACGGGGCCCTCAAAGGTTCAACCCAGCGCTGGGCAGCAGCTGGAAAACCACACAGCTTCTCTTCCCGACCTGTTGGAAGCAGGAATTCAGCGCCGGAGGCTGAGCAAAGCCAGGATGGGCAGACACTCGTGGCAAGGGGAGAGGTTTCAACCAGAGCATGAAGTTCACCTGGGGGTCAGAGCAGCTGTCAGCTGAGGCTTGGTCAAAAATCCACTGACCTCAACCCAAAGCTTTCCACTGGCAGGGCTGGAGTTAGTTTGGAAACGATGGAAAAATTTCCGAAGTTTCATCAGGGGTTTGCCCCCGTTTTGGAATTTGCAGGTGCTGGGGTGAGCTGGGGGCTCCTGCATCACTCAGAGGCTTCAAAGCTCAGCTCAGACATCTCCGTGCCTGGGAGAAAAAAAATGGATTTAAACACTCAGACAGGTAAGTATTTAGATTTGGACATTCTCCAAAAGTGCATTTTTTAAAGGACATTTTTATGGTGTTGAAAAAAGAAAAAATGATCCATGTCACTGATGAACCCAAAGGGTGGCTGAAGGCAACCACGACCCTCCAGTTTTTCAATTTAGGGATTTCCAGGCTTAATCCTGTAATTGGGCTGCCCAAACGTTCCCTTTCTCTGCAGAAAAATGTCTCCATATAAGTCAGAACCAGGCTTTATAACAACAACCGGATGAAACAGCAAATTCAAATGAATTCAGAAGTTTTAATCTGAATTATGATAAAATAATCTGCTTTTGCCATTGAGGGCTAAATCAAGGATTTTATCAAAAAAAAGAAGTTCAAATTCAACAGGAGTGAAACATTTTGAATATTGGCCCCTAAGAGTAGAAACTTCCATGTGAAGTTTCACCACTTCAAGGTCAAATCACTTGGGAACTTCCAAAAATTTCAGAAGATCAGCCTGGAGTTCATAAAAAAACCAAGCATGGGCTCCCAAAAATCTTCTGGCCCATCCCAAAACACAAAAGGAGTTTGATTTGAGTTTCACCTCACAAATACTTAGGACAAAGGCTGTGAAAAGGGATTTCCCTGGCACACACAGGTTTTCCTGCCAGCCTTGGCTTTACAAAATGGATTAATTCCAGGTGAAGTTTGGGGTTGTCTTCTCCATAAATTCAGCTGGATCACAGCGGATGGGTGGTGGGATGGCAACCCTACAGCAAGGTGTGCAGGGATCTGCCCTGAAGGCAATTTCTACTTGGAGGAAGTCATTGAAATAGAAATTAAATAATCACCAAGGTTTTGATGATAAAGCCCACGTCCGTATCGGTAAATAAATAATGAGATAATAATGAAATCATCTTCTTTCCCACCCTGACCACTCCAAATCTTCATGCAGAGTTGAAAATCCCAGTTCTCCCCATTCAGTAACCTTTAGGAATTTTCCTTTGAAAAGGACTGGCTCCAGATCCTAATTGTGCACATTCAGGTTAGGAGCAGTTTTCTCATTCCCAGAGAAATTTGTGAGAACACAAAAAAGCTCTTTATGAGAATATTAAAAAATGCTCTTTATTTTTTAATACGGAGACAACGCTTGAAGTCTGCCAGAGGTTTCTTGATTTCTTCCCAGGAAATTTGAGAGGGAACGACCAAAGTTGATTATTTTCCCGAACTTTGAGAGAGATTCGGCTTCAAAGGCTCTGTGGCCGCCGCTGGCTTCTCCGAGGTTGTCACTTATTCCAGGATCTCCTCATTTTGATGGAAAATTGCACGGAAAAATTGGGACCATACCAATAAGAGGGGTTTGTCTTTCGGGGGGTTGATTGATTGAGGGTTTCTTTCTGTGTGGGGGGACAATCCACTCTTTTCCAGGAAATAATTCCTTAACCGCTCTACTTATTATGGAATAACAAAAATAAATCCTTGGCTTAGATTCCACATCAGACATGGAGATAATTGGGACTTACTTTGGAAGTTCCAGTATACTCCAAGACAATAAATATTGGAAAAAATAAAATTAAATAAAAATTAACACGAGGAAATTGAGTGAATTAAAACTTCCGAGGAGGCCCCTCAATAGCTGGAAAACACAGGGCAGGTTTATTAATTATTAACCAAGTTATTTCGTGTAAAGTCATTTTTTGAAATCTGAGAGTGGAAATATTCAACTTCTTACACACTGTTCTTGTAGTTTAGAAGAAGAAATAATATTAACATTAATACTAATAAACTTTTATATAATATAGTATATTATTCTTACTGTGTAATTCTATTGTATTTTATAAATTATTATTGTTATTATTGCTATTATTATTGTTATTATTGTTGATATTGTTATTATACTCTGTGCAGTTTTGATAACTTTTGATACCATTTTCCCATCAATATTAATTAATATTATAATAATCAATATGCCAGTTTAAGGAACCCTTTTCTAATATTGTTCTTTTTTTTGATTCGTCTCTTATTTCATTTTTTTTTCCCCAACGGCAGCACTCTTTCTTCCTCCTGTATTTTTTATGTCCTAGGATTTTTGGGGGGGTACTTTTATGATTTTATTTTTCCATCGTTGATTGCAATATGGCTTTATAGACCCCAAGTGCACCATAATAAATGATGGGAAAAATAACTTACAAGGGCAATAATCCCGGTTATGGCTGCTATGGAATACCCGAGAAGGAATTTTAGGAGCTCCAGCAGCCTGGGACATAGTTTAGTTTATCTATGAGGCTGCTGGAATTTGTCCTTTTTATTGGGGATATTCTGAAACACTTCAAAAATGCAGCTTAATTCCCAGGCTGGTGCTTCATGGCAAAGCTCTGTCCTGGAAAGGATTATGGTTCAATCCCAAAAAATCCCAGGCAAGGATTCCCACAGGCTTCCCCGGGCTCTCAAACTTTCCCCAATAACTCATCTCAATTTAATATTTAAGGAGGCGGCAGTGATAAAAATGATGGGAGGAGGAAGTTTCCCAGTGGATTTTGCCAGAAGCTTCTTCAAAATTATCCAGGGCTCCACGAATCCTTGGGGCTTGGGATAATCCTGGTCCTCACTCATGGAGGAGAAACCTTTCCAAGGTTTCTTTTCTTGCTCTGGATCTGAGGGATCAATAAAAACCTGCAACTCATGAGAGCCAAGCTGATTTCATTCCTTAGGCTTCATCCAGAGATTTTTCAGGAGAGGGAAGAGGAGGGAACAAGGACCTGGCACCACTGTTTGTCCCTTGTTTGCAGCCAGGAAACACAAAGGTATTTCTCCAGACCTGCGGAAAATTTGGGAAAGTTTGGTTCATCTCTCCTTCCATATTTGTATTCATAAAAAGATGGCACAAATTTCCCACGGCCTTTTCCAGCTGCTTCAGAAGGATTTGGAAGACTTTTCCCATTCCTGCCTGGAGCAACCTCAGCTGATCTCCATAGATCCTTCCAAGAACTGCCAAGGGCTGCTCTCCGATTTGGTCGCACAATATACACACAAATTATGAAATTATACACCACAATGTGTTTGCATGTTTATACCCACATCCATACATATTTCACCGTTTATATTTATTTACTCTGTGTCTCCTTGCACCTCGGTTCAGACACACAACCCGTAATTATGTTGAGAGGTCAAGAAATCTTTACTTTTTGTGTGTGTGTGTGTGATTCCAGGTTTAGAACGAAGAAAAGAGGAAAAGGGAGTTGTGGTAGGAGATGGGAAAATAAGGAAAACACCCCCATGCTACAAGGAGATGAGCAGGGAAGGTGTTGTCTCTAAGAAATTATCTGTTCTCCTCCCAGTCCACCCACTTTCCAGTTAAACAAAAACAAATCTTCCTCTCTTTTTCCCTCTGGGAATGGGGAGCCCTTCCCGTTGCTCTCCGGGACAGGATTTGACAGCTCCCATCAGGAATGGGCGTGAAGCTGCCCAGATGTGTCTGCTGAAGGAATTGTTTTCCTGGTGGTGACAGAAGCCTGGCAAGATTCCCAATCAAAATCAGAGAGGGATATTTCCCCCCCCACTTCTTTCCAAACAAAAAAATCAGGAAAACAGAAACCTGAAAGCATCAACCACACATAAATAAGAAATCTCCTTCTTTCTTTTTTTCTTTTTTTTTTTTTTTAAGGTTTTCAGAAAAGACAGGAAATCTTAACACTGCCCTCCCCAGGGCCTCATCTATCAATCAGGTCTTTCCTTTGGCTCCAGGATATTCCACCCCTCTCCCTCTCTTCCTCAATTTGTAGTATCTTGTACAGGAACCCCAGGCCATGTTTAATATGTTTGGGTTTTACGCTGACAACGTAAAGGTCAACATTTAAGTTAGATTATGGAATCAGAACGGTCCCTTGGGATGAACACAGAGCCAAATAATTCCCATTTAATTGTCCTCTTCTCCCATCCATCCCCCCCTTCTCCTTCCAAACAGCAAAGTCCTGTTATTTCCTCATTCCCTGTGCCTTGGAAATATATCAGGGCTGATCTCAGGTTTATGTGAAGCTGGGATCAAATTTTCCAAAGCACTTAAGTGAGGCTTTGGTCATAAAAGACTGAGGCATTTGGGAAGGAGGAAGACTCTTTTTTTTCCATAGTGAAATCCTTGGGGATTTGGCGGAACAAAAGACACCTGAGCTCTGTGGTTTTGTAGGACAGAGAGAGGAATAAATGCAATCTTTTAACTTTACATTTAGGATTTGGGGTGTGGTGGGTATGGACTGGAAAGGCAAAACCCGGAGAAGGAGCTGTGGATAACGGTGAGTGCCAAGGGGAACACAGGATGGGAATAAACCAAAATGTGGCAAATTCCAGAGATTCACACAATCCCATGGATAAAGTTGGGAGTGTCCTGCCCAAGCAGGGTCCCTGTTACTCAGGAGAAGCTCTGGAATGCTCATCCTCCCGGGTGTGCAAGGCACAACCGAGGCTGGCCCGGCCTACAGCTGGTTCTAGTCCTGTCCCACCCAGGATTTTGAGACCTTTGCTTGTCTCTTCCAAGTATTATTTCTATGGTTTGTTGATTCTGATAATATCAGATTGCTCTGAAGTTGCCCTTCCCAAAACCACATTTCTCATCCTCCGAAAGGTCCGCAGAAAAATGGAGCACGGTAGAAGAAATCAGAGAGCTTGTTTCTTTCTCCAGCTCATCCCACGGCCTTCTGTGGTTTGATTTTCACCACAGAACTGGAACTTCGGGTTTCATTATGTGCAGGTAGATGAAATCCCACGTGCCATGCCTGATTCCCGGGATGCGTTAGTGTCGGGATATTCAGAGAGACGGGACCACCGGGAGATGTCTGGAAGCACGATTTATTTCCTCAGCCTCCAGGGGTGAGAACGTCTTCACCGCAAACACCAGGAGTTCGTGGTCGGTGCTCGTCAGCGGTCACAAGACCACAGGTTACAAGGTCTATTAAAGAATTAGCCAATAAACTGCTGCCACAAGTAATGTTTTTACTATCACACCAGTCCCTAATTAATTTGTCTTACGCGTCTCTGCCGCAGTGCGGGCTTTCTCAGCCAATCATCTACTGACACACAAACTTACAGTGCTACACCTAAAACTTCTTATTACTTCTAAATCGAAAACTTTAAACTCTAAAACCTTCCACTACTTAGCTTAACGTGTTGCTGTGTAAGCTACAAACCCACATTCTTGCTCACGGTCTCTAAATTTGGAAGCTCTTTCCAAGGCTTCAGGCCAAACCCTGTACTTAATTCTGTGTTTGGGCCTGCCTGCACGAGGTTCCTCTGTGCCTTGATTTCTCACACATTAACAAGGAGAAGGGATATGAAATTATCTCAGCGATGTTTCTGAAGTTTCTGGCCACCGTTATTGGCCACCCAATTCCAAGGGCCAAGCACTAATTTGTAGCTGAGGAAAATCCTTGGAACAAGTCCCGTGAGAGATTAGAGGTTGTGCCCCTAACTCACAACAAATTATTTTATTTGCTGTGCCAGCCAAACCTCTCTAAGTGCGTTCTGTTGCACCTCAAAAGAAGGATGGAGATCAGAAATTCTGAGCAGAAATAGTTCCCTTATTCAAATATGGATGAAAACACAGAATACCCTCAAAACAGCTGAAAATTTTATCCTCAGGTCCTTGGAACTGGCTTGGACAGCCGAGCAGTTGCTTCTAAGATGAGCTTTTCCAGGTGAAATCACACCCTGATTCAACAAGGAAATTCCCAGAACGCATTTTCTGGATCCCATGGTCCCAGAGTTTGCTGACGTCACTAAAATCAGGATTTCCTGCCCGGATTGGGTGCCTGGCGCCACTGGAATCCTCTACAGGGTGTCTGGAGAAGACCGAGGTCCTTCTGGAGCTGCCATCCACAATCATGGAATCATTAGGGATGGAAAAGACCTCCAAGATCATCAAGTCCAACCTTCAACCCAACAGCCCCACGGCCACTAGAACGGGTCACAAAATGCCACGGATCCTGTTTGTTGGACACTTCCAAGGATGGACACCCCACCACTTCCTTGGGAAGCCTCTTCCAGTGTTTAGCCATTCAGTCAGGAATTTTTCCCTAGGATCTGACCTGAACTTCCCCTGGAGTAAGTTTAGAATTAATATAATTGTTTAATAGATTAATAGATCCCTTTTTTGTTTGTTTGTTTGTTTTCAGTCCATATTATTGTCCCTGGTTGGAAAATGTTTCCTGGGGACAAATACGGTTACAAGCAATATCCACACTTTTATTCCTGAAATATAAACCCGTAGCAAATTGATGGAAGGAAATCTTGGAGTTTTATCCCAAATTTTTGCTTTGTCTTGGGTTTGAGGGGTTGCATGATTTTTGGAAAGAACTCCAACAGCAAAGGAAATACTGACTGGAGGATGTATCCTGTGGGATCATGTCCTGAGTGGATCTCTGGAAAAGATGAGCTTTCTGACTCCCTTATTCTCCAGGCACTTTTCCTGGAATAGTTTATTGTGGTTAGAAGAAGGATAATTAAAGGATAATTATTCCCATCCCTATGTTCTTAACACTTGGACTGACTGGGAAGGAATTGGAAGGGAAGTTCAGTGGAGAGAGGAAGGGGCCGGAAAAATCAAAAAATTTTCGGATTTATGCCTCAAAATGCCCTGAGTGGCACAAAAAAAAGTCAGATCCATGAATTCCCCAAATTGCACCACCTTAAAACCTCCAGAGCAGCAGGAACATTCCATAGGTGCAGGCACTAATGGCATCTTTAAGTGAACATTTAAATTCAGGACGCAAAACACCCACACTTTATTGATGGCTGTAACATACATGACAAAAGTTGCTGCATTTTTTGAGATTAAATTTAAATGAGAAGATGTGAGAGGTGTCGAGGAGGAAAAGCCTCTGCAGCCAGGGCGAGGCAAATAAAATAACCCCGGATTTTATCCATAATTCCCTACTGCAAGAACGCTGCTTTACCGTGAGCGGTGGAGAGAGGAATATTTGTTGCCTGGCTATAAATTGAATTTTTAAAAGGTAAATTCAGCAGCCCGTTCCTGTCCTGCTGGAACAGGACTGGAGGACATGGAGGCGGATTAAGCATTCCCAGAAAAGAAGCATAAAAGAATATGAAACACATAGAAAACAATGCATTAAAAAAGGGGGAGGGGAAAGAAACCTTTTTTTTTTTTTCCCAGGCCATGCACAGAATAATTCAAAGCAAATGTGGAGCCTTTCTCCACAATGAGACAACCACAGAGGGTCACATGAGCTCTGTGGTGGTTTGGTTTCTTGTTAATCCACACCGTTATCCCAGCGGTTCTGGAATTATTAGTGGGAAATATCCCTTGAATGGCAGAGTTTTCCAAGTGGCTGCTTCGTATTTATTTCGCAATTATCCTGATTATTTGACAGATGAAATCTGGGCTGGTTTTCTCCCCCTCCCAGGAAAATAGAAGCATCAGCTCCCCATACGTTTCTCATCTTTGGGATCAAACGGATTCCTGGAAAATCTGCTTTGCTGTGGGCAGGACTCAGATACTTTTCCAGCCCCGGATGTTTGGAGAAAGGTTTTAAGCACATACACAAACCTCCATACTTTTTCTGGTTTTTGGGGCATAAACCATTCCCTGGCTGCAAAGACATCCCGGCTCAGCTTTGGTGAATGGAGGACAAAGCTTTCCACGCTCCAGAACCTGCTGAAAGTTGGGATTTTTCCCCAGGAAGAACGGATTCCAATGGCTGCTCCCAATCCCGACTGCCAGCCCCATTCCCAGCTCCCATTTAGGTATCCATTTATGTATGTATAGGGAACAGGCTGAAACCAAACCCCAAAAATTGGTGTTGCCCCAGATTTGCTCCCTGGCCCAGCCCAGGGTGATGTCAAACAAGGGTTTGCTCTGGATTTGGCTCCCAAATTTGATGGATAAAGGATGGAGCTCTGAGCAACCTGGGCTGGTGGAAGGTGACCTTGCCCACGGAGCAGGGTTGGATGATCCCTGATGTCCCTTCCCATTCCTGGATTCTATGGTAAAATGAGAGACAAAACTGCTCTGGCCGTGCGTTGCTTTCCATGACGGTTTTTCCAACCCTTCCAGGACCTTAAGGACATCACTGCCAGGACACTCCCTCTGCCTCAAGACCATTTCTTTTCCATCCGGATTGCTTGGATGTTATCCAGAATATCCAAACCCAAAACCGTCCAAGCCCAGTGCTGCAGAGCTTGGGGCAGCTTTAGTGCTGCACCTGCCCCCAGAGCTTTGTAAATTTGGGGTCAAAGTCAGGGTCAAAAAACCTCACTTTCAAAGGGGAATATTTTATTGGAGTTTTCCTTGTTTCGTCATTTATTTCCAGATCTCAGGAGGGGGACACCGGTGCACAGCTCATTCCTCACTCTTCCTTGCTCTTTGAGTGTCGTTAAATGTGTGGCTGGAAGCTCCTTATGGAATTGTTTAGGTTGGAAAAGACCTTTGGGATCATCAAGCCCGACCGTTCCCTCAGCACAGCCAAGGCCACCACTAAACCGTGTCCACACTTTTTCTCTTTAATTCCTTCAGGGATGAGGGCTCCACCACTGCCCTGAGCAGCCTGTGGAGGTCTGGACAACCCTTCCCAGGAAGGATATTCCCAAAATATCCAACCCAAACCTTCCTGAAACGGCTACTGGATTTCTGTAGGGATCTATTTATATCAACATCACCTTCTCTGTTTAATTTTTGTGTCTTGTAACCATTTCAAGGTTCACAGCACCAGCTGCAGAGTTGAATTTTAGGATTTTCAAGGCATAGGTATTTAGGATTTTAGGATTTTCAAGGTACAGGTATTATTTATGATTTTAGGATTCTCAAGGCACAGGTATTTTTTATAGACAAGGAAGATAATAATGAATTTACTGGAGAAGAACTGCTCCTTTCATGACATGCAGTGGCAGTTAAAGCTCTGGGATATTTCATTTTGGGGTCTTACTGGGACAACACAAAAACTGGTTTAAAATACACCAGTAGATTCCTGCTATCTCCTGCTTCCAAGTGGGAGGAGGAGGAATGTTTTCCATATCACTATAGACTGAATCTAGCCCAGCCAAGCACATAAAGAATTGAATTATTTCCCTCTGAACACAGTTGCTTCAGAAAATACAACAAAGAAAGCTTGGTAACACCATGGAAAGTCTGGAATAAAATAGATCCCAGCTAATAGGGGTGGAGGGGAAAAACACAGGAGCACAAAGAAAGAGAAACCAAGTGAATCCAAACATTTTTCTTTTCATATTTTAAATTGTTATGGCGTCTTCTCCAGCAAAAGCCCGTTGAGAACATTAATTCGTGTCAGCTCCTGCTCATGTAGAAAGCAGGAAGTTTATTTATGTTTTGCCACGTCAAATTTTGTCTGTCCGTTGCCTGCATTTTCCACCTGGCAGAAAGTCCTGGGATTTTGGACCTTCTTGAAGGAGGTCGGGCCCAAAAACCACAGGACAAATAATGATTCTTTATCAGAAGGGTCCCTAGAGAGAGGTCAACAAAATATATAGGGCAGCAGCATGAGGGGATTGTTTTAAAAATAAGTGAAACACACAGCAGGGAGACGAAGTTGATGGAATCATGGAATGGTTTGGGTTGGAAGAGACCTTGAAGGTCGTCCAGTCCCACCTCCTGGATGGGCAGGGACACCTCCCACTGTCCCAGGCTGCTCCAAGCCCCTTCCAACCTGGCCTTGGGCACTTCCAGGGATCCAGGAGCAGCTACAGCTTCTCTGGGAATTCCATCCCAGCCCCTCCCCACCCTCCCAGCCAGGAATTCCTTCCCAAAATCCCATCTAACCCTGTCCTCCTTCAGTTTCAGGCCATTCCCATTTCATGTCCTCGTGAAAATATGAAAAAGGCATTGATTGAACTTCTCAGCTGTCACAAAAGGTCACTGGCTGAGCCAAAATGAGAATCTCCATAATT
This sequence comes from Nicator chloris, assembly GCA_013400495.1. NCBI lineage: Eukaryota > Metazoa > Chordata > Aves > Passeriformes > Pycnonotidae > Nicator > Nicator chloris. The sequence continues at coordinate 22,444 of WAAE01011994.1, read as the reverse complement.
TCCTTTCCCTCTGTGCACTCAGGAGAAACTTCTGGTCATTCCTTACTTGTTTTGCAGCTCAGGGCACGACTTTGGAGACTCAGTCCTGTGAGGAGCAGCTGTGGGAGCTGGGAAAGGGGCTCAGCCTGGAGAAAAGGAGGTTCAGGGGGACCTGGTGGCTCTGCACAACTCCCTGACAGGAGGGGACAGCCGGGGGGGTCGGGCTCTGCTCCCAGGGAACAGGGACAGGAGGAGAAGGCATGACCAGGAGAGGCTCAGGTTGGACACTAGGAGGAATTCCTTCCTGGAAATGGCTGTTAAGCATTGGAATTGCCCGGGGAGGTTTGGAGTGCCCACCCCTGGAGGTGTCCAAGGAGTTCCTGGAGGTGGCACTCGGTGCTCTGGGTTGGGGGCAAGGTGGGCATCGGGCACTGGATGGACTTGATGATCCCGGAAAACTTTTCCAATGTCAGTGATTCCAGAATTCCTTGATTATCCTGTCTGCCAAGATCAGATGGGCTGTACTGAGCTAACAGAAGTAGCCCTGGGCACATAAACCCTCAGAAGCTTCATCCTTCTCTTGATGCTTGCAACTACTGTCCTCCCAAAGGTCCTTCCTGGAATGGATTTCCCAAATTAAACTGCTCGTTCTGCTCCCAGGAAGAAGAGTCCTGCTTGGGCCTGAAGAATTCCCTGGACAAAAAAGGCCATTCCCTGGGAAAAAGGTCCATTTCCTGGGGAAAAAAAAAGGCCATTCCCTGGAAAAAAGGGCCATTCCCTGGAAAAAGAGGGCCATTCCCTGGAAGAAAGAGCCATTCCCTGGGGGGAAAAAAAAAGGTCATTCCCTGGAAAAAAGATCCATTCCCTGGGGAAAAAAAAAGGCCATTCCCTGGAAAAAAGAGCCATTCCCTGGGGAAAAATAAAAAGGCCATTCTCTGGAAAAAGGGGCCATTCCCTGGGAAAAAAAAAGGCCATCCCCTGGAAAAAAGGGCCATTCCCTGGAAAAAAAGGGCCATTCCCTGGAAAAAAGAGCCATTCCCTGGGGGGGAAAAAAAAAAAAAAAGGCCATTCCCTGGAAAAAAGAATCATTCCCTGTCAAAAATGGCCCTTGATCTGGGAAGCTCCATCTCCAACCCCTGAAACAATTTCCCCTGGCCAGGGGATGTGCTGAGGGTGTTTCTATTTAAAACCTGAGCGAAAAGGAGCCGAGGGGGAGCAGAAGGAGAAGGAGGAGGGGGAGGAAAGAAGGAAAAAAACAAAACCCAAGGAAGGAAGGGTTGGGAGGAGATGTTGGAGCCCGTTGCCATGGCATGTGAAGTGTGTGGGGTGTGATAGAAATCCCGTGACCTGGTCCCACACTGACAATGGCACTTGGGGAGCAGTGGAAACAGGAGCTCCAATCAATCTCCTAAGTGGAGATTAGGGGGCTGTGACAATTCCCCTCGGCTGAGTCCTTCCCTGGAGGTTTGGAGCAGCCCTGGTGGGTTTGAAATGCCCCTCGTGGTTCCCATGACCTGCAGATAACCCAGAAGGAAGGGGCAGCGTGTCAGGGCAGCTCCAGGGGGAACTGTGCCATCCTCACCCCCTGTGCTCCCAAAAAACAGAGGGAGGGTCTCAAAAGGGAATCCAAACTTTGGGCTCTTCCTGGGGACAGAGAAGGGTGTAGGAACCCCTTGGAAAACGTCTGAATTACCCTTGGTAGAAGAGAAGTGGATATTTGATGGTTTTGCTTTCCCTGTGCCCTGCTGGAGCAGGGAGCTGCTTCCAGATGATCCCACTGCGGTTCCTTCCAGCCTGACCCATCCTCGTGATGCCTCAAGATTTGGCTTTGCTGTGTTCCAGGCTCTGTGCTGCCCAGGGTGCAGCTCTGAGCTCACACTCAGGCTCACTCAGCTCTCTGCACACAGCAGGGACACAAAACAAATCCTTTCCTGCTGCACACCAAGGACAGCTGGGACAAGTTCTCAGCCCAAAAGCACAAACAAGGCTGGGCTGAAGGGAGAAAACAAGAAGGATGGGACTGCATAACCTGCAGCTGGAATTGGACAATTCAACCCCAATGTGCAAATGGAGCAAAACTCATAAAAGTGTGAGACCTCGTGACCGTTTGTCCATTTTGTGTCCATTTTGTGCCCATTTTGGTTCCACCTTGGGTCCATTTTGTGACCATTCTGGGTCCATTTTGTGTCCATTTTGTGTCCATTTTGTGACCATTTTGTGATGATTTTGTGCCCATTTTGTGACCATTTTGGGCTCACCTTGGGTGCAGCCCTGGCCAGGCTCTTGTCCTGCCCAAGGTGTACCCTAAAGGCCTTTCAATAAATATCTGCTTTATTCTCCAGCTCTGTCCAGTCTCTGTTCCAGCTCAGCCTTCCCAAGGCATCACTGGCATTCTGGGATTCTCTGTGGCTGCAGCCTCCAGTCCAACACCCAAAAGGAAGGAATTCCACTTGCCCTTCCCAAATGCCTTGCCTGGAGCTGGGATTGGCCGCGTTCAAGCCATGTGTTTAAAACCTTGGCACCAAATCTCCTCCACCTGCGTTTGCTTTCAACTCTGCCTTATGACCAGCTTAATAAAAACTGATTTTAATGTCTTCATTTCATTCTGCAGGGGCTGGGATTATGAGCCTGGCAGCCAACCAAGGGTTTTGCTGCAAATTGCACGGCAAAGACCTTGTGCAGATTATATTTTCTCCCTCGGGTTACGAGTAAAAGGGCTTTTCATAGGCAAAGGAGGGAACTAAAGGTGATTTTTGAATAAAGGAGGGTGACTGAAGTGGTACCTTTTGGTGAACCAGAACTGCTCAGAGAGCAAAGTTTCCTTGGTTATTTTGATTTACTTTTTCCTGGTGGGGACCTGTAAAATATTTGGCTGTCACAACAGACAGGAAGATGAGAGGCCAGTGTCTGTGGTCGCTCTTGGGTTGATTTTTGTTGTACATGGTGCCTTATTTTGTCCTTTATTTGCTGAATTCCCAGCTACAAGAATCACCTGACTCTCAGACTGTTGTTCTTATTCAAAAACCATATTTTTATCCTTACAGGAGTAAAGAAACATTTTAAAACATGAGGCCTAAAGCCTCTAAAATTAAAAACCAAAGGGATGCTGTTGTTGTCAGTGATTTAGACTCAAGGAAACATGGAATGGTTTGGGTTGGAAGGGACATTAAAGATGAAATTCCAACCCCCTCTTGCCATGAGCAGGGAATCTTTTACTTGACCATGTTAGAAGTAGAAAATAAAATTATTTTTCTGTTGATCTTTAATTATTTTTACTCATTTTTGGAGGCAGGGGCTGCAAAACAAAGCCATTATTGCACCCATACCCCACAGCCGAGCTTGGATGAGCAAATTCTTCAGGATCAAGTCCCAATTTCTCCTAAAATCTCCATTAGCAGCCGGTTCTGTCAAACCATTCCTCATATCTTTGCTGTCAGTGCTGTCCCTGGTGAGGTTTCTGACCTCGGAACTTCACGCTTTCGTTTCCAGTACTGGTGGCCTTGACTTGACCAACTGGATTTTTATCCTGATAACAGCTGGGTGAGTGACACTCAAATTATCACAAAAACTGAGTCAGGGACACCGGAATTGTCAAGGAAAATTGTTCCATTCCCTTTGACTCTTGCACTTATTTAAAGATCAGAGGCTCAGCGCTGGGTGCTGTGATCAGTGAACTCTCTGCACACTCAGTGGGTATTTTACAACAGCTTTATGTGCTGCCATACCCAGCAGCTGAGCTATTCCTGCTTTAAAATCATTAATTCTGCAGGACTGGTAGCTTTGAGCTCTGGAAATTGCTGTGTTTGTCAAAAATGTGGCTTTGGGTTTCCATCTCGTCCTTTTCATCCCTTGCTGAAAAGTTTTGAGCTTTGGTTCTTCAAGAACCTTCCAAATTCTTCACCAAAGGCTCCAGTTCTGCCCGTGGTTTGTTGGAATTACTGGGATTTGTGTTCGTGATTTCAACGAGGGCAAAATGGGGGCACTGAAAACCGAATTTATTCACCCCCCCCACATCCAGCTCCTCGAGAAGTTGGAGAAGCAGAGCAAAGAGGGATAGAAGCTTTTGGAAGAACCTCCAGCATAAATCCCCAGAAGCTGAAATGTCAAATATCAAAGCTGAAATGAGAAACAGAGCAGCTCCCTGTTCTGGATTTGCTGTCTGAAGGATCCTCTGGAGTGGTTCCTTCCTCCATGGAATTGATTGGAGCCTTCTCCAGCTTCTGTTTGTTGAACTCATTGGAAGTTCCTGGGCTGCCACTCTCTCATGACCAATTTGTTGATAAGGAAAATGTTTAAAAAGTAAAAACAAGAGGAAAATAAATTCCTTTGATTCAATTGCCTTTTGTTAAGATTTCCCTAAACGTTATCCTTGATCGTTGTTTATTTTCATAGGATTGGAAGGGGCAGCTGTGGACACACTTCCAACTGCTGGGGTGTCTTAGCCCAGAGAATTCCTGCCTGGAATTGCTGGATCCTGCTCAAATTCCTGAAATCCAGGCCGAGGCAAATCTTTTATGGTTTCTGACTCAGTTGATCGTGGAGAGTTTTGATCCCAGCTGATCAGCTGTGTTATCACTTGGGATTCCTGGGAATGGATCTGTGGACAAGACAGGCTGTCATTCTTGGGAGTGTTTTCCATTTAGGATTGAGCTCTGCCTGCTCTCTACAATCCCATAAAGGAGGATGGAGAAGCTGGGATTGGGCTCTTGTCCCAGGACAAGAGGAAACAGCCCCAAGTCGTGCCAGAGGAGGTTTCAGTTGGATTTTAGGGAATGTTTCTCCACCAAAAGGGTGGTCAGGCTTTGGAACAGGATGGCCAGGGAAGTGGAGGAGTCACCATTCCTGGAAGGGTTTTTATTGGATGTGGCACTTGGGGACAAGGATTGGGTGGATTTGGCAGTGCTGGATTCCTGTTGGTACTCGATGAGCTCAGAGGGCTTCTCCAACCTCAATAATCCTGTGAGTCCCAGAATCCCCCAAATCCTCATCAGAGCAAGG
>WAAE01011994.1:0-16527 GCA_013400495.1 Nicator chloris | reverse complement strand
TATGTTTATTTTTTGTTTAGTGTCTTCCATTCACTGAAAATTTCATACAAATAACAGAAGTAGCAATAAATATATAAAATCCTCCCAAAGTTCTAAAATTCTGTCATAAAATTATTTTTTTAGCTTAATAATTTTAAAGTACCTTTTTTTTTTAAAAATTATTGATATTGAAACAACACAAGAGCTACGACAGACTTTGGTGCCGAGGATAAAATCCCAGCTGAACATCCTATTCCATTCCCAGTCCATGGAATCAGAGAATCACAGAATAACCTGAGCTGGAATAGATCCACAAGGATCATCCAATCCAACCTCTGGCCCCGCACAGACACCCCAACAATCCCACTCTGGGGGATTTTCCAAATGCTCCTGGAGCTCTGGCAGCCTTGGGAACGTGCCCATTCCCCGGGGAGCCTGTTCAGTGTCCAGCTCTCTCCGGATGAGGAACCTTTCCCTAAAATCCACCCGGAACTTTTCCCTAAAATCCAACTGAAACCTCCCCTGGCACAGCTCCAACCACCCCCTTGTGTCCCACCACGCTCCAGGTTCTCCCTGAGAATCCCTCCAAGGTAAGATGCAGCTTTTCCAGAGGGTAAAACTGTGGGAAACAACCCCTCCTTTTTCAGGCCCTCATTCATCACTCATCCATATTTATCATCCAAACCTCCGGGCTCCCAAAATCCTGGGGTTGTAAAGAGCAGGGATGCACAAATGTGGGATTGTTTTCCACGTTGCTCTTGCTGTTGTTTATCCTTTTAGGAAGGATATTCCGGTTGCCAAGGGTCAGGATCACGCCTCGAGCAGGGCCTGGACTCACGGGAGGTGTCACAAAAGTCATTAAGTGTCACAACCAGGCCTGAAGCCACCTCTTGGCAGGTGGAGCAAGGTGGTTTTCTCCAGCCATTCCAATTCCAGGGAGAACTGGCAATCCCGGCCATTTCTTTCTTGGTTTTAGCACAACTTACTTCAAAGAAAACCAAAATTAGGAAGGTGTCGTTCATCCCTGACCAAGTTTTGATTGTTTTATATGCAAACATCCACATTTAATCTCATTATTCCATTTTAATTACAGCACTCCAATATTCCTGGGGTTTATTTTTTTTCCCAATTCCTGCAAAAAACAGGCTCAGAAAAACGGGTGGGTCTGAGGTTTTGTTTTCCAAACCAAGCAAAAGCCTCGTTGCCTGGGCCTTGCCCTGGTGAAGAGCTGCTGAGGAACAGGGAGAGATAGGAGCCCTTGGGAAGGGAAGCAGGAGCACTGATATCCCTCGGAAAACATCCCTGGGCAAACTGTCAGCACCGGGGGCTGATAAGGAGGGCACAGCCTGGGATTTGGGAACTGTGAGAGGAGGCACCAGGGACTGGCTGAGTTAACTCTTGCTGGACTCATTCCCTGTCTCCCAAATCCCACCTTCCCACACCTCTCCAGGTCCACTTCCAAAGCAGGGCCCTTATCCCGAGGGGCTGAGCCCACCCAAGGCTGGATATCCATGCTGTGATCCGTTTTTTTTCTCCACCCAAACACCATAAATCCCCCTTCTCCCCTCCTGGGATTTCTCCCTATTGCTCCTCCTCTCCAAACCACAATTCCACCTGCCCTTCTCCAGGCTTGAACCCTTGGGAATTCAGACACCTGGTGCTGCAGGAATCCTCTGCTGCCCACGTGCTCTGCACCCCCAGGACACAGCAAAGGGAGGGAGGAAGAAGGATCAGAAGAGAAATCCATGTTAATTAGTGGATTCTGGGATAGTCCATTCAGTGAACACATGGGAGCCTGGGATTATTATGACGGGAATCATAGAATCATGGAATATCCTGAGCTGGAAGGGATCCACAAGGAGATTATGTTGCCTGATAGAGAACAAAAGTGGGAGAAGAGGAATTTTTGGGTTCCTGAGGGATGGAGATGCTCTTCCAAGACAGTTCCTGGGCTCTTTTCAGTCCTGGTTCCCTCTTCAGTGAGAATCAGTGACAGCAAATGGATAAAAATTTCCCATGAGGATGGAACATATGGAATAGCTTTCCCAAAAAACAAAGGACACACCAGGAAGTCAGCAAGGAAGAGAAAGGTTTGATGCTGGATACGATCAAAGGATATAAAATCAGGAGTTAAAAGGGGGAAATGAGCGAGGGATGGGAGTTTGTTCCAATAAAATCTATAATGTAAGGAAATGAATGGGAGTTTCCAAAGTGCTCCACACAGCCTGCAGGTGAACTTTGGAATTCCCTGTGGGATAGCGTGGCTGACAACATTTTATATCCATCCAGAACAAAAACCCCAAACCCACAGATTCATGGGTCAAATTCCTTTTTTTTATTGAATGGAATTGCGTGATTGTCCAAACAAATAAAATTCCAACGTTTATGGACACATCCTCATCAATTATTTCTCCTGGAATTAGCCACTTAAATATTTTCCAATCAGGATTCAGATGAGCCAGAGAAATTTCACAGGAATTAAGATTCAGAACATAAAAATGGTGCCTGATTTCCTAATTTATCACTGGCACATTCCGTGAAATAATCAGCCAGGAATCAGGAAATATTTAGGCACATGGAAAAAAAAAAACTGCTCCACAAAAATTAAGGTGCTTGAAAATGTTTATAAAATCAACCATGTACATAAATGTTCGGAAAAGCCAGGGGTGTGTGTTGGGAACGATGTCCTCAGGAATTCTGGCAGCAGGAATTTTGTCCCTGGAATGACAGCAGGAGGAATTCAGAAGGCAAATTCTGACACACTCACTGTGCTGCTCCTATCCAAGGGGAGAGGAATGACCTCAGGTTGTGCCCGGGGAGGTTTAGGTTGGATATGAGGGAAATTTTTTTCATGGAAAGGGTGGTCAGGCATGGGGAAGCATTGGGATCATCACACCTGGAAGTATCCAAAAAACGTGTGGATGTGGCATTTGGGGACACGGTTCTGTGGTGAGGGAACGGTTGGACTCGGTGATCGTGGAGATCTTTTCCAACCTAAATTATTCCATGATTCCTGACAATATGAAGGGGCTTTTTTAGATATTCTGAAGATTCCCCCAACCCTTCCTCCCTCGGAGACGTTCCTGGATTTTAGTGAAACCGCCTCGTTCTTCACTCATTGATCCCCAAAATCCTGGAAAACTTGAGACTCATAGGAAAACACCCTCTGTGATTATTACAGAGACAAAACACCTGGGATTTGTGAGTCCTTATGGAATATTGAAGGGATTGTCCCTGGATCCTGAAGGATTCTTTGGGTAAACAAAGTAATTTGTTTCCTTACCACTGATGGGCCTTACTAGCAACATAACTCAGCACTTGGAGCTTGAAACCAGTTGGGAACGATGGAAGCTGCTGGAATCAACTGGGAGAGGGAATTCTGGATTTGTCAGCACAGCAACAGCAGCACAGCCAATCCTAAAGAGCTTCAGGATATCAGTTACTGGGGAAGTTACAGTTTTGTGGGAAGAAGGAACAGGAAAAAAAGTCAAGGGAATGCTGGGCTGCTCCATGAAAAACAGCTGGGAAGAAAAAATCCTTTGCTCCAGCAGCAAGAACCTCAAAGCTGGATATGTTCATGCTCCATAGATGGCAAGCTGGGAACTGAATCCCATGCCAAGAGCAGGAAGCTTCCAGCCAAAACAGCTGTGGGTTTATGGAGGCAGGGAAAGCCTTTCAAAGGGCTCTTGGGAATTCCCAATTCAATGGGATGCCCACAGAATCCCAAGGGCAAGAAAACGGGAGCTGAGATTTTAAACGGAAGAGTGAATCGAGTGGATTTCGTTCGTGTGTCACAGCCCCACCTTTGGTGTCCCCTCAAAGCGTTATCCCAGATTTTCCCCTCAGGATCGCAGGGATGTGGCCGGAGAAATCCCAGCGCAGCCTGAGCCGGCGTTCCGAGGTCGGCAGCGTCGTTACTGCTCCCTCAAGGTCCTGGTTTGTGCTGAGGTTGGACCACACAGCTCAGCCTTGCTCAGGAAAGCCAGGAATGACATCCCAGGGAGCAGATTTGGGGAGATTCTTTGTGGATGAGGGCAGTGGAGTCAGACCACGCATGTACATGTTCCAGCAGTGGAACATCATAAAATCCTTGAAGCCATAACTTTTAAAACGCGTTTTTTCTTTGCAGATTATCTGACATAATCCCATTGCTCCAAGAGTTGGGGTGTTTTGGGTAAAGATCTGCCAAAAAACCCCAAACCTAACCCTGTTCATGCAGGAATCTTCATCAAAACTTGCATTATCCAATTAAATTTTTAGCAGAGGCAAAAATTCCTGCAAAGTCATGGATTTGTCTGTGCCATTGGACTTAAATGCATCCCAAGGTTGGCTGGGATCACAACCACCTTGTCATTCCAAGGTGCAGAAGGGATTCTTGGAATCCTCCAGAGCTAAAACAGGGAGTGGCTGCAGCAGCTGTTAAAACCTCTGTATCTGCTCATGAACATGGGAACAGCTGCCCTGGATCAGGGTAGAGGTCAGTTTAGCCCAGCATCCTGTCCATGAAGAGGACAAGGACCTTTGTCCCTTTTTTCCAGCTTCTGGGGGAAAGAGAATCTGGGATCTCTGCAGGGCAGTGGACATGGAGAGCGACGCACAAAATGGGCAAGAGACTCAGGAAGGCTGAGGGGACGCCACAAGGGGTGAATTCCCAGGATGGCGCAGGTGGAATGTGAAACAAATTAATATAAACCCTTTTTCCAGGTAGCTGCCCCCTCCCAGAGGATGAGGAGTTCATCTTCAAGGAATCCTGGAACGGCTGGGTTGGAAGTGACCTTCGAGACCGTCTGTTTCCAAGGGACAACTTGGGAAGTTGGGACAACTTCCACTATCCCAGGTTGTTCCAGGCCTCATCCAACCCGGCCTTGGATGCTTCCAGGGACAGGGAACACCTCCATCTGTGCTGTCCTCTGCAACCTCAAAGCAGAGTTCAAGAACCATCTTTCCTCCTTTCATTGACCTTTCTGCACAAAAGGGGACCTTATCAGTTTTCTTATCAATTTGCAATGTGTACATTCCTTATCCAACGGCTCCTCATTGGAAAAGGTGCCTTTAGTCCAAACATCAGCTCTTTTCCTTAGAAGTGGAATCCTGTGGACCTGGCAGGAGAGCACTTTAAGTGATCCATGGAGATAAGGAAGTTGATGATTGACCAATTCCTCTCTGCTTTGCCAAGTTACCAAAGAAAAAAGTTCATAAATCCATGAGAGATTGGCAGAATCACAGAATTTTTTAAGTTGGAGATCTCCAAGATCATTGAGTCCAACCACTCCCAAAGCCACCACTATCCCATGTTTCCAACTGTCACAACCACATGGCTTTTAAATCCTTCCAGGGGTGGAGACTCCACCACTGCCCTCAGGCCGGACAACCCTTTTGATGAAGAAATTTTTCCCAATATCCAACCTAAACACACCCCAGGGTTTGGATCTGGAAAATTTTTAATGTCCCTTCCAACCCAAACCATCCCGGGATTCAAGGATTCTGGAATTTAGAGAGATCCACTCCCGATTCCCCTGAACGTTTGTATTGGGAGAACGTTAATGGAGAGGGAAAGAAATGAAAACTTTGGGTTTAAATTTGCTCTTCTCTGCTTTTACAGACCCATACCAAAGTCTCTGTGTGGTTGTCCCGAATCCAAACCCCACCAAGAGGTTGTTCCCCTTTGGAAGTGTTGAGGGAGGTCTGGATATTCCATGATGCAGCTGAGAATCCCTGGAAAGGGATGACAGGAAAAATGTGGGTCCTGCATCACCCTGCGGAATTCATTCATGGAATCACAGAACAGTTTGTGTTGGGAGGGACCTTAAAAATTCCCTCAAAGTTTGGACTCCGTTTCCGCACTCCTGGCATTTCTTCCCCGTCCCTTCTCCCACCCCCACTCCCACTCCGGAATGACCATGGGCACAACTCTGTTGGGCTCCTGGCCCCCATCCTGAGGCCAGCACGGCCATTCTGGGGGTCAGCTCTTTGCACAAACATCCCTCCCTCCTTGCAGGGCTGCTCCAGAGGCCTTTGCCCTGTTCCCCCCGGGAACTGCAGCAGGAAATTCTCCGGAGCTATCCGAGGGCTAATTAAAGGAGCAGCCCGGAGACCCCGTAACCTCCTGAGAGTGCCCAGAGCTGCTCTGGCCTCTGTCAGTGCTCATGACAAGGTTAATTCTGGAGGAGGCTTCTTCAGTCAGGGACCACTGTTTTACAGACCCCGGTCAAAGCTCGTTAGCTGTAATTAACAGGCTTGCTCCCTGACAAATTAAAGCTCTCTCCGTGGTCCCTGTGTTCCTGGCAGCTCTTCCCTTAGGAATAATGATCACTCTCTGCTGTCACTTCCATGTCCTGGGCAAAGCTGCTCCAGGCTTGGTGCAGCTTTAATTAAAACAAAGTGGTTTTACTCCCTTGGTTTATGTTTGGTGCCCTCAGCTTTGCTCTTCTCATTAAAATAAGAAAGAAATCTGAGGCTGGGGTTTCTATTTGGGGATTTTTTTTGGGATGACTCAGCTGGAGTTCAGTGTCACTAACAAGATTTTACCAACACGGAGGATTTATATATCAGGAAAGAAGAGAAAATAATATTCCTTACCATTGTTTATGTGTTCATAATATTCCTTTTCCACTCCCTGAATTTTAGGATGTCTTTGGGGGTGGCATGGGGATGATGGGGCTGGATCGGTATTTGATGAAAAACTTTTCAGGCCAGGCTGGAATAGTAGAAGGTGTCCCTGCCCACGGCAGGGGGCTGGGACTGGATGACCCTTAAGGTCTCTTCCAACCTAAACCATTCCAGGATTCTCTGCCAGATCCTGGGAATGTTGAGTGCTTAAGATCCACAAGGAGCTCCTGTGCAAAGAGCACAAACCAGGACTGTGGGGTTTCATTTATAAAGTTCCTGAGAGGGATTAAATTGCCTGAAGTGTCATTCCTTGATGTTCTTCCATCCTGCCAGATGCCACCACCTGGAAAACAAGGATCATGAAATGATGATTCCCTCCATGAAGCTCTTTCATATCTCCAGTACCGAGAGTTGGAAAATACTGTCAGAAAAACACCCTTCCTTCCTTCCTTCCTTCCTTCCTTCCTTCCTTCCTTCCTTCCTTCCTTCCTTCCTTCCTNACAAGGATCATGAAATGATGATTCCCTCCATGAAGCTCTTTCATATCTCCAGTACCGAGAGTTGGAAAATACTGTCAGAAAAACACCCTTCCTTCCTTCCTTCCTTCCTTCCTTCCTTCCTTCCTTCCTTCCTTCCTTCCTTCCTTCCTTCCTTCCTTCCTTCCTTCCCTGAAGAGCTGGGCCACAGATATCCTCTAATTTTACATAGTTTAATGCCTGTATCTAAATTAAGTCATTTTAGGCTGCCTTATAAATGGCAGGAGAATACAAACATTCCATAGGGATTTTCCCAGCACTCCAGAAGGAAAATCCAAGCCGGAAGGGTCATAACTCGTTGTGCACTCCCAAAAACTGAGGGAGTGACACCTAAAAATGTTCATTACAGAGCCAAACCTTCAAGATTCACCATGAATCCCTTCCACCAAAGGGGCTGGGCTGGCTGGGATGCCAGATTCCAGGAAAATATCCCAGGATTTGGACTCCCTCTGCCCTTTGATTCCCTCCCCACAGTGGGCATTTGGCTTGGGAAGAAACCTTTGTGCAAACATCACGGGGTACACATCCCACAAGGAGCTCTGCTGGAATTTCTTGCAGTTTCTGGATACTCAGGAGTTGCTATGTTGGCATTTTTATTTATCAATGATTCCTTAAAAACGGTGATTAGGAATATCCACATACCTCCCTGCTGCAACAGAAAATTCCTTTCTCTTAATGGACAATTCTTGGAAAGCTGATCCCTACACCAAATAAAACTCTAGGAATTGTTTAACCTCCACGGCTCAGCTTTCCATGACACACGATTTTATTCTTGGCCTGCTGGTCAGAAGGGGAAGGCGGGGAATGAGCATGGAGAGATCCAAATCCCAAATATTTTCCCTGCAGATGCTTAGTCAAGGCTTAAAAATAAACCACCCCGTGAGCAAACAGGAATATTTGATTTGGTCTGGAGGCAAACACACTGCAGGTTTCCACTCCTTGCCTTTTTTGTTGGGAATTTTTGAAGTGATCCCTTGGCCCTCGGCCAATCCCCACCTTTTATGATGTCCGAGAATCCATTTGCTCCAAGTTCTACATTTCCCTCATTAAACAGCACTAAAGAGGGAACTCCAAGCCACAAGACCACACACGTTGGCATCAGACATCCAATATCCAGAGCTGGCACGATCCCATAAATTAATGTTTGCTCCCATCTAGTGGGTGGAGGAAGAAATTGTCTTTAGGTGGAATATTATGCAAATTTAGTTTGCACTGAGCTGGGGGAATTTATGGAAGTTTTATTCCTTCTTGGAGCTGCCGGATTTGAGGCCTGATCTAAGATTTTCACGCATATTTGTTAAATTTAGTGCTGTTTTCGTGTAGGCCTCAAGTTACAGCATCTTGTAGGCCTCATCATCCAGGAGAAGCTTAGGTTGGATATCAGGAAAAAAATCTTCATGGAAAAGGTGGCCAAGCCTTGGAAGAGGTTGCACAGGGAAGGATAGGAGTCTGTGGAATTGTTCAAAAAATGTGTGAATGTGGCTCTTGAGGACAGAGTTTAGTGAACATGGAGGTGCTGCTTGAGGGTTTGGACTTGATGACCTTGGAGATCTTTTCCAACCATAAAAATTCCTTGATTCCGTGTTTATTTCTGTATTTAAGGTCGTCAAGTCCAACCCTCAACCAGCACCACCACCACGTCCTCAAGTGCCACATCCACGAGTTTTTTCACACTTCCAAGGATGGTGACACCACCATTTCCCTGGGCAGCCCATTCCAGTGTTCATCAGCCCGTTCCCTCAGGAATTTCTCCTAATATCCAACCTTAACCTCCTCTGGTGAATCATTAATAAGTAATAATAAGTGATGATGGGGAGAACAATGAGAACCACTAATATTCCAACCCATTAAATAATATTTCTTTCAAAAAGGATTTCTGGAGGATCCTGGGAAAAGCCCCATGGCTCACATGGCACGGGAGGAAACACTTCACCCCAGAAAATCCCAGACGTGCTCAGACTTTGGACAAGGACAGAAAGATTCAGGAATATGGAGGAGGTGCAGCTGGAACCAAAGAGGAGGTCGGCAGGAGACCTGGATTGTCCTTTTCTGCATTCCCACAGGATGTGGGCGTGAGCATCACCTTCCAATTCGGACACCTGCCTCCATCTCTTACAATGTTTGGTGAGCCTCATCAGCTTGAAGTTACATTTTGACCTTTTTTCTCTATAAATTTAAAATTTTCCTCCTTTTTTACCTCCAGAAGGCAGAGAAAATGTTCTGTGCCGTGTGGTTGTAACACGGCACAGACTCCTGGAATGGTTTTAAGCTGAAGACGACAGGGATAGATGGAATATTGGAATGGAATTCCTGGCTGGGAGGGGCTGGGGTGGAATTCCCAGAGAAGCTTTGGCTGCCTCATCCCTGGAAGTGTCCCAGGCCAGGCTGGCTGGGGCTTGGAGCAACCTGGGATGGTGGAAGGTGGGAATGGGATGTTCTCATGAGGTCCCTTCCACCCCAAAGCATTCCAGGTTTCTATGAAACCAAGGGAAGGCATTTGGGTTTCCATCTCTTCCTCTCAACAAAGAATCAAAATTCCCAAGCCCTGGAAGCAGACACAGCTTTGGTGCTCACAACCACATTCTGCATCCCATTTTGGAATTACCTCCCCTTTTTTCCAGAGCAATTCTGGCTTCTCCTGGTGCAGGAGCCCTATTTTACCTGCCGAAATAATTACAATAATTAACATAATTATGAAATTATTCACCAGCAGGTTCCCTGCAGAGCCTGAGGTTTCTTGTCCCTCCCTTTGAACGTGGCTTTGTTTGCTGAGGACTGAAATCCTGTATTGCAACAGAACTCCTTGGGCTCGTTAAAGGGTGACCAGGTGAAACCTGAAGACCTCAGAGAGGCAGAGGGATCCAATTCCACCTTTGGAACAGGAATTTAAGACGACTTGCAGGTGTAAATAATTCCAGCTTCCTCACATCCCAGGAATTTATTGTCTCCCTTGGCATTTCTTGACACATGGGTATTTTCTTGGGTTTTTCCTACAAAACCTTCATGAGAATTCTGCTCTCAGGTGAGGTTTTACAGAGTTCCTTTAAAAACCCTTCCCATCCCTCAATTTCTAGTAATTTGGGAAGATAAAGGAAGGTGTCTCGATTTATTTTAGACATTGTGGGGTGTCCTGGTTTTCTGATGCTTCTCCAGACAGGAGTGTAGGTGGGGGGAATAAATCTCCAGGGTTATCCCTCACAGGATTGCTGGTTCCTGGTGGGATTTCTGAGGGAATATTGGTGACCAAGCCATGGAGCTTTTCTGGTTTAATGTGTGATGTGTGCTAGGGAAGGAAGGCCATGGAGAGATGAGGTTGTCTGCAAGTGTAGGGATTCTGAGCATATGGGATCTGTCTCCAGGGAGAATTAGTGCCTGCAAAAAAAGCTGGAAAGGGACTTGGGACAAGGGATGGAGGGACAGGACACAGGGAATGGCTTCCCAGTGCCAGAGGGCAGGGATGGATGGGATATTGGAAAGGAATTGTTCTCTGTGAGGGTGGGGAGGCCCTGGCACAGGTGCCCAGAGCAGCTGTGGCTGCCCCTGGATCCCTGGCAGTGCCCAAGGCCAGGTTGGATGGGGCTTGGAGCAGCCTGGGATAGTGGGAGGGGTCCCTGCCCATGGCAGGGGATGGAATTAATGAACTGTGAGGTTCCTTCCAACACAAGCCATTCTGGGGTTCTGGGATTCCATGATTTGGGCACCTCTCCTCTGTTTATATATCTCAAATCCTATTGATACTTCATTTCCATCCATGCTTTTGTTTTCCTTAAAATTTTTATGCCTTTAATATCATCCCATGCCGCTTCCTTCTTTGAAATCCAATCAGTGGGATTGAAACAAAAAAATTCCATGACTCAGGAATGTTTAGGGCAGGTCTTATATCCTAGAATCCCAGAATCCCAGAATGGTTTGGGTTGGAAGGGACCTTAAAGCTCATCTCATTCCCACCCCCTGCCATGGGTAGGGACAACCTCCACTATCCCAGGTTGCTCCAATTCCCATCCAACCTGGCCTTGGACGCTTTATCGGGGTCCTCACTTTTGATCCGAGGCATTATTCACTGAAAACTTTATCCAACTCTGAATTCTGGGGAATGAAAACCCCAGAGAAGTTGAGCTGAGCTCAAGTTTCTTTCCACCAGCAAGCTTTGCCTCTGATCCATGAGGAAATGTGTAATGGGAAAGGGAAGGAATGGAAAGAAAATAAGTCGAGGATGGAATACAGCAGGAAGGAAAGTGGGAGTCTCTTTTAGGAGAACACTTGGATTTATCCAGACCCAATCTGCTCTTCCTGTTTTGGAGTGGGAAGACGGAACAGCAGAGCCACCAGGAACTGCAGGAGATGTTTTGTGGCTCCTCCTATTTCCAAAGATAATGGCTCAGACCTTCCGTGGGCGAACACGAAGCGGAATGAAGTTGGCAGGATCTGATTCAACTCCAGGGAGTGTCTCCTTCCATGTTTACCTTTTTTTTTTTTTTTCCTGGGATAGAAGAGGCTTTTTCATGGCTTGTTTTCAACTGGGAGTCACCCACCCACCCCAGCAGCCTCTTGCCAGCAGCTCCCAGGTGTTCTCCAGTGAAAGCAGGACCATGGAAGTGGCAGTGAGGGATGTGGAGACAGCTCCAAGAATTAAATTTACATCTCCCAGGCTGCCCCGGGGCAGCTGTTTCCTATTCGGGTGTTTTTTTAAGTTGACATTTGGGAGAAATTGGAATATTTTGTCATTTCCCTCCGCGCAGATGTACAGGAGGGAGAGGTCCGGTCAGCTGGGAACTCGGGATCAGCTGGAAAGGGGGAATTTTCTCCGTATTCAAGGGTCACATTAAGGAAACAGGAACCTGTCTTTGACTCCTTGCTCTGAGGGCAGGCTCAAGTTCAATCTGTTACAGGGGGAAAAAGGGGAAAACCACAATTTTCTTGCTTTTACATCCAGTGAATTTTTTTTGCAGAGAGCTTTAAGGAAAAGCAGCTGTGGCTCTGAGCATTCCCTATTCCCTATGGAATTTTAGGCCCAGGTTTGCAGCGAGACTTAAGGAACAACCCCTGGGGCTCTGAGTATTCCCTGTGGAATTTTAGGACCAAGTTTGCAGAGACTTAAGCAGGAGCAGGTGGGGCTCTGAGTATTCCCTCCTTCATGCAAAATTTTAGTTCTCAGGGAAAATATCCTGGGCTGGGTTAATTTGATTTCCTCTGGAAATTCTGGATGGCTCTGAGCACGGTGTTGATGCGCCATAAAAATATGCAAGACACTGAAGGGGAATAAAACCCCAACAAAATCAAAACCAAACCCAAAACCCCAAATCATCCCCTCAAAAATCCCTAAAAAACAACATCACCTTGCCAGTGATTCCTAGGATGACCTTGGCCAAATCATCAGATCTGTAATCCAGGAGAATCCCTTGGGAATGAGTCTTTTGCTGTCTTGTCCCGGGAAAAAACATTATTTTTTGGGAGCTCTGTGGCTGCCAGGAAAAGTCCTTTCCTGTCCAGATCAATGGCAAATCATGGGTTTGGAACTGGAAAAAAACCCCAGATGATTTAAGAATGGACCAGCTCGGAGTAAGGAATGATGAGTTACATGGAGACAACACTTCCTGCTGTAATAAAAGGTTTGGAGAACTTCTCTTCCCAAAAAAAACCCCTCATGGAGCTTTGGTTTATTGAACCTGGCCAAGGAAAAGCAGAGGGGAAAAATGTTATGGTGGAACTTCAAGGAACAGGAGGAATTACCAAAGTCCTACAGTAATTCAGGAAAAATCTAATGGGAAAAAAAGGAGTTGGAAAGGAAGAAGAGGTTGTGATAAGAGGAACAGGATGGAAAATCCAAGCATTTTGGTAATTAGACAAGAGCATTCCAGGTTTGGGGATGGGATCACGTGTGGAAGAGGCCTTGAGGGGAACTTGATGGTCAGGGAGTTCCCTAAAAATTCCCACCTTATTCTTATCTCATCCGTGGGGAAAGGCTCATCTGGAGTTTGATTACCCCCAATCATCAAACATCACTGGAATTACTCCAAGGGAATGTTACTCCAAGGGGATGTTACTCCAAGGTGTAGGCTGTGGGGAGGGATAGGGAGAGAAACCAAATCCTGCAATCAGATCCTGTTTTAATTCCTTCTGGTGCCAGAAAAAAAACAGGAGAACAACTCTGGGACAACATAGGAAGGAAAATAGGGAATCAATTCCCATAAAAACCAAAAGCAGAGGGTAAGGCATTAAATGAGAATCATTTTTCCTCAGTGGATCCGGACTCCAAATTCAGGACCAGGCCCTGAGTTTTCCCAGGGGATATTTTGGCCCAAAGCCCCAAATCCCAGCAGTGACTTTGGATTATGGAATATTGAGCCCTGTCCTCCCCTCCCGTGCATCTTCCCTGGTCTCTGACATGTTTAGTCTAGACAGGATAATCCCATTATGTTCCCTAATTCCTGATCTTTGCTAAAATCAGCCTGGATAAGATTCCACGCCAGATAAGGTGGAAAATCCACCCCAGCCCCGTTTGACCTCATTAAATGATGCCTTAATTCCTGTCTCTGCTAATTAGAGGGATGTGTTATGTGGAATCCCAGGAAGGCAAATTCCATCAGTCTCTTCCCTGTCTCCTGATTTCTCATCTGGCTGCAGGCAAGGATTTTCAGGAATGAGGTGGCTAAGGGTGAAAGTCACATTTTTAAGGGATCCATCCTCTTCTCCAAGGCCTTTTTGCCTTTCCTTCCCCACACGTGGGATAGAAAGGGCTGGAAACTCCTCCAGATGCTCAGCTTGTATAAAGCAGGATTTTACTCCTTTATTTCACCTGCTGGGAACACACTCTGGGGAAAAAAAAAAACAACGGGATTTTCCAAGGACATTTTTGCTCTGTGCTAAATGAAGACGGTGCAAAAAGCTGACACACAAAGTAGATATGTGAAATTCCCTGTATTCCGAGCCAATTCCATCTTGGATTAAACCCTGATCTCTTCAAGCACTCCTTGCACAAACTCCAAAGATGAATAGGATCAATCCCAGGATAAAGGGATGAGTTTATACCGTCCTGGAGGTGATAAACAAACTCTTCTTTATCCAGAGCTGTGAATCAGCTTTAAAAGTGCAGAATCAACTCCTGCTCCGAGGGGAGAAGCAGGATCCAGCTGTCCTGGCTGCTGCTCAAGCTGGGAGCAAAGAAACCTGGAAAAGCTCCAGGGTTTGCCTCAGACCGTTTGCTCCCAGAGGGCTGGGAGGGATCAGGAGATCACAGGGAGGAGAGAGGGGCTTAGAGACACTAAAACCACTTAAATTCAAGAGCTGTCAAAGCTCAACATCTTCGGTGCTGAGCAGAAACAAAATAATCTGATTTATTTCCCCGCGGCTGCTGAAGGAGGAGGATTTTGTGCCGCAAAAATAAAAATGTTTTTGAGGGAATTTTGGGCCTGAGACTTATGGATCACGACAAGTCCAGCCAGGGGCTTAGGGAGAAGGAGTCTCCTCTGCTTGGAGCCTAAAAGAGGTTTCAAAAGGGAGCAGGTTTTGAAGGAATGCTGACCTAGAATCGCAGAATCATCACGGAATGGTTTGGGTTGGAAAGGGATTAAATCCCATCCGGTGCCACCATGGGCAGGGACACCTCCCACTGTCCCAGGCTGCTCCAAGCCTCATCCAGCCTGGCCTTGGACATTCCAGGGATCCAGGGGCAGCCACAGCTGCTCTGGGAATTCCAGCCCAGTCTCTCCCCACCCTCCCAGCCAGGAATCCCTTCCCAATATCCCATCCATCCCTGCCCTCTGGCAGTGGGAAGCCATTCCCTGTGTCCTGTCCCTCCATCCCTTGTCCCCAGTCCCTCTCCAGCTCTCCTGGAGCCCCTTTGGGCCCTGCCAGGGGCTCTGAGCTCTCCCTGGAGCCTTCCCTTCTCCAGGCTGGACTTTCCCAGCTTTTCCCGCCTCTTTACCAAAGTTTTCATCCTCCATCAGACATTTGGAACAAACCCAACGCTGGCAGGAGAAAAAATAATTTAAATTCAGAAGCAGAAATGACCCAAAGGAGCCCCAGAACCAAGAGCTGTGCGACGCAAACGTCACCAGTTTGAGCCTCCGGGCCAAACTTTGCTCCCCTTTAATTACCAGAGCCAACGACAGCTAAAAAGGGAGGCCTGGAAAATCATTAATCACCCTGGGACACGCAGGGGGTGGGAGAGGAGGTGGGTGGATGGAGCAGGAGGCAGATAAGCAAACACAGAGTTATCAGCACGATATCATTTCCCGGATCGGGAACATCCGCGCTCCTCTAAAGATAGCCAGGGAAAGGGGTGCCAGGGTTGCTTGGCTACCCGGAGGTGGGAGCAGGATGGAGATGGCACTAATGAGCCTCTCCTGCCCTGGATGTTCTGGGGAAAAAAATAGAAACTCGTCCTTAACGTCCTGCTGGGCCGCAGGTGCCGTTCCTTCTCCACGAAAGTGAAAAAGACTTTGTCTTCCCACCCAGGGATTGAAGGACGTTGCAGAGCCCCGAGGACTCACAGCTCGTTCCACCCAGGACTGGTGTGAAAAGTGGGATATTTCACCTGAATAAACACTCCCCACCATCTCTGTATTGCCCCGGGGTGGTCTTTGTGTTTGTTTAAAAATCAGAATAACCTGAAACTGATTCTAGGTTTGTTCTGAGGAATAACCGTGGTGTGCACAGGTAGTTTGGGGAGAAAGAAGGAGAGAATTGCAGAAAATCAGAAGTTCTTAGAGCCAATACCAAAGATAAGACAGCAATAAATTTAATCTCGATTTCTGGATGCTGCCTTGCCTTGCTGTTAATTTAAAAGGCACAAAATGCAGCATAGAGACATTTTTTGAACAATCTGCCACTGATTTTAGGTTTGTTCTGAGAAATAATTGTGGTGTGCATGGAAAATTTGGGGAGAAAGGAGAGAATTGCAGAAAATCAGACTTCTTTGGAGCCACTGCTAAAGATAAGAAAGTAATAAATTTAATCTCAATCTCGGGATGAGATCTTGCCTTGATGTTGATGTAAAATGCACGGAGACATTTTTTTAACAATCTGCAATTGATTTTAGGTTTGTTCTGAGAAATAATTGTGGTGTGCACAGATAATTTGGGGAGAAAGAAGGAGAGACTTGCAGAAAATCAAAATTTCTGGGACCCACCACCAGTGATAAGGGATAAATTTAATCTCGATCTCAGGATGCTGCCTTGCCTTGCTGTTGATGCAAAATGCACAAAGAGACATTTTTTGAACAACCTGCAACTGATTCTAGGTTTGTTCTGAGGACTAATTTTGGTGTGCACAGCAAATTTGGGGAGAAAGAAGGAGAGAATTGCAGCAAATCAGACTTTTTTGGAGCCACTGCTAAAGATAAGAAAGGAATGAATTTAATCTCGATCTCGGGATGAGGTCTTGCCTTGCTGTTGATGCAAAA
>WAAE01011992.1:2930-23365 GCA_013400495.1 Nicator chloris | reverse complement strand
TTTTTTTGTAATGGGAATTTCTTAAGACTAATTGAGTACTATCTCATTAGTTTGAACTGGTCAGAAAAATCTTTCTTTTAATGTAAGGAGCAAACCTGTTACTTAAAACTTCAACATTTCAGTAGGGTTTTTTTGCTGCCAAGTAACAGCAGCAAGTTCCTCCTGCTGTGCCATCAAGATAAAAGTTTAAATAACAGTCTTGGTAACTGGAAAACATCTCTTGTCCTGTGACTGAAGTAACTGCTAACAACATTATCATACCTGCCAGTGGATTCCTTTGAGGTATATCAACCCACTTTTGGTAAAGAAAGACTCCTGCTATGATGTCTGCTGGAATCTGGACAGCTGATCACCATTTTCCAGTGGTTGTTTTGAACCACCACAGCAGCACTTTATGGTAATGGACCATTTCAAACCTATATGGTTTGCACTTACTTTAGTAGAGTTGTTAAGTCAAGTGAAGCCGCCGTAAATGAGTCTAGCGGTTTTTTAGGTAGGTTCAAAGAGTTTCTTAAGAAGTAACTTCTGAAAGGGACCCATGAGGAATTTCTTTTAAATGCTTAGCAGTACTTCTGATAGCAGAACTGTAACAGATTTTCAGTGTAGAAAGCAGGCAGCTGTCAGGCATGGTTTGGAAAGTTACAGTTTGTTAAGAGAAAAGAAAAGAGACAAAAGTTTTATTTGCATGAGACTTTCCTTTCCTGAAACAGCACTACCAATAGATCCAGCCCTCCATGTCACCAGCATGAGAAGAAATGCAGTTTTTGTCCCAATGTATAGGAGTTTGGTTTTGGAGCTCAAAGCTATAGAAATACTCTTTATGGGACTTTTCCCAAACAAAACCCAATCCCCCTCTCCCTCCCCCCCCAATTTTAAATGGGGTTGGCATAGAAGAAACAAACCACAAAGCAGACTAATGCAGAGATGTCTGACAGTCTGTTTTGCAATTCATTTCAAAGTAAGGTGTGTGGCATTTAGCTGGTTGTAAGAAGCTATTGTAAGAGTCCATTATTCTGGGGTTTCAGAATCTAGGTATTCACACTTAGAAATAAATTTCTCTGGTATTAGTTTCACTGTTTCTGATTCCAGGTTCCATGTGCTATTGTTACATTAATAAATAGCACAACCAATAAAATATATTGGGTATAGGTGGAGGCATTGTTAACAGCTTAGCTTCCACTGTTCTCATGGAGGTGAGATGGGAATGAAGAGCTCAAATTGTTTTGAAGATGAGAGCACAACTTTGCTGCTGTACTTTTACCTATCCAAACCTGAAAGTCATGGTATTGAGTTAGTACCTATTTGGGGATTGTCAAGCAGCTTGCTGTTGAATTCTGTTTAAAATGACCAGACTTCTTGAAATGTTTCAATAATCCTAGGTTGCTTAGCTGTATAAACATGATCTGCTGCCGTCATCCCTTCCTTCCAGCCTAACCATGGAGTGAGACAGGCTATATCAGTAATTGTCTTCTATGATGCTGTACCATGAATAATCTCAGCAGAGAGGTCTACCAGAGTTCCAATTGCAATCCTGAGAAGTTAATCTAGATATGTTTTGGCACTCCTGTGGCATTTGTGTGGATCCTTGTTCAGCATCACGAGAAGCACCAAAGGACTGCTTTTCAGACAATACAAATGTGGACATGGGTGGCCTCCTAGATGTTTTCAGCTCTTCCTCTAGCTTGCTCTATTTTAGCGAATGTTAGTGGACAGGGAAAGAGTGAACCACAGGTAAGTGAAGGTATGTGTGCTTCAGCTGGTGAGCTCTTAACTTTTTGAGCTGTAGGAATGATACTTAGGCTTATCTTGGGTGGGCATTCCTGTGGTTGGTTCTTCTCTTGTGCTCTAAATGCTTTTAATGGTATACTTAACAATTCAGACAACCTTTCTGCACAGAAATGTCTTCAGAAGCCAAGTTTTGTAATTTACTACTATTATTGAAGCTCATCCCTTCCCATTAGAAAAAGGGTATGCAATTCCTAGAGTAGCATATCCCAAGGAAAGAGTATTTTCTACAGATAACTGCTTGGTCTTGTGTCAGGAGAGGAACATCTCTTTTGGGCCATCTCAGAATTAACTTGCAGCAAGGTCAGGAAGGTAGACAGTGTGGTCTATAGGCATTGTCCAAGAAGTGATATGTAGTTGCTTGGAATCAGGATGGAGCTGGTAGAGTAAGTTGAAAATCCTGAATCTGTTGCTGCATGCTGATACATCTCACTGTACAGCAGTTCTTTTTCCTTGTGCTCTGTGCCTCAAGTAGGGGTGTTCTGAAGGTTTACAAAACAGAGGGCTTTATGCTGTTCCTCAAGCTTTAGGTTGCCACTATATTTGGACAAAAACCTTTGAAACTCAGCCACCTGTTCAAAGTGGCGTTGTGAAACCAGTTATTTCATATTTCCCCAAGTAGATATTGAAGTAGATATCTACAGAGTATTCTTACACTATGTACTACCTAGTGTTACAACTTCAGTCACTGTTTCTCTAAGTAATCTATGAATGAGGAAATCCACCTTGTTAATGCCTCTGAATTTGATAATTCTTGTAGTGTGGCAATTCCTGTACGTTTCAAGTTCTGAAACTTAATGGCCTCTTCCCTGGTATGAAAGCATCCACTTTTTTTTTAGACTTTCTCAACCATCATTAAATGTGCTGAGAAGTAATGTATTATTTTTTTTCAAAGGTGTCTGGCCAAGATGTGGAAAAAATTCTTATCGTGATACTGAAGCATGTCTTGTAAATTACCTGTTCATTGACCTGTGTGAAACAGGATGATTCTCATGGAAAAGCTTTTAGTGTGATTTCTTGTGATTGTCATAACTGCTCTGTTAATATAAACCTTTAATTTTCTTTGTTTTGAAGAAGAAAAGAGATTTCTGTCACTATATGTGATTGCAATCACTTTAAAGGCACTATTTAGAAGGGAAAGAGTTTCACTCAGTAAAAAGATTTAATTGTGAAGTACAGAAAACTTGTCTGTTAAGCTGTGGATAAGGGAAATGAAGTTGATGTTCCAACCATCCATCAATAACTCATCCCAAAACAGTATTGCACTTCAGAGGAAGTAGGACACCAAAGGCAAGACAGTAGTGTATTGGAAACTTATCCTGATTGCTTTGGTTTCAGAGGTGTTGACAAGAGGCATAGCCAGGTGCCTTGACTGATATAGCTATGGCAGTAAAACTTCCCTGAGTCACTTAGGAGTTTATATGGACAAACTCTGATTTTCCTGTAACACACTTGGAGATATTAAGATAAGCCAGTAAATGTTGCTGGATATGTCCTTTTCCTAGGCAGAGAGTGCAGATCATCACTTGGCTGATTGTGTCGAACTGGCCAAGCCCTTCAGTTACAGACCTCATGCTGCAGAGTGGAATGGGATTCTTGAGGCCCACGGAATGTGGGCTTCCTCACCCATGAGTCTGAAGGATGGTGTTGCACGACCTCACTTCTGTGCTGGTGAGTGATGGCTCCAGTGGTTGTCCTACACAAGAACTGAAGGCTTAACACCTTGTGATTTTGGACAACCACGTTTTCTCCTCAAGCCTGATTAACTGTTAATTCCTTATCAATTTAACTTCTACTGTGTCATGCCCTTTATTTTAATAGCCGTGACTCGCTATATGGGCACCAATGTGTTATGCCGAGTTCAAGCAATAGTCTTCCCTCGGTCGTGGCCGTGCTTTGGCGTCCAGCTCTGGCTGTGAGCGGCATTGGGTTACTCACGAGAGGAAGGGCGTGGAGGAAATGTGATACAGCTTGACAAATGGCCTGTAACCCTTTTAGCCTGAACCTGCCAGAACATACACACATAGTCAAGGCCATATGCTGCTTAAAGATTATTTTATATGTGAAAAGAGAAGGGCAGCTGGCAAACATAGCTAATACAGCGGAGTTCATGGAGTTGAGATTCCCAGTCCTGAAGCTTCAGGCCTCGGGGAACCAGCCTAGTTGCAGGAGAGATGACGTGTCTTAAGGCTGTGCGTTAATTCAAGGGGAAAAAAACAGTTTTAAGTTTTGGGGTTTTTTATAAAATAAGCATAAGAAAAACAGGAAAAAATTATCAGAAATTGTACTTCAAGTACAGGTGGTTGGTGCAGTGCTTGTTTTGAGGAAATAGTAGCTGACAAAAGCAGAATGAAAAGACACCCATACAAATGTAGGGATATGTAGCATGTTTGAAGATACAGTATAAGGCCTTAGTGTAAAAGATCAACCCTGATCACGAATTAAAAGCTTTGGAATAAGATGTTTTCTATTTCTTGGCCTGCCTTGGCTTTGTATTTTTCTCTTGTAAACCTCACAGTTTAGTATTTGTGTACTGTCATTTCTTTCCAGCTAATAGTAAGCCAGTCTCAAGCAGATTCATGTTCTTAAGTCTCTTGTAAGGACCTCCTGTCTCTGTGATGCATTGAAGAAATAATGCCAAGCATTATGACTACATCAAAACTCTGAAGTAAAGTGTTCATAGAACTGTCAATAAACACTGTCTTGATAGGCTGTAGGGTTTATTGAAGTCTCAGTGTTCCTTTGACAGCCTCATTTGCCATCGTGCTAGTCAGAGCAACAAAGGAGGTGACTTTATTGGGGGGTGACCAGAAAACAATGGAAGAAGGAGCCATGTTCTCAAAAATATTTGCTGTGTGCATTTTACAACCATTTCCCCTGCACTTACTTGGGCTGAAGATGTTTCTGAGTAATGACTCTTTTTTTTTTGTACGTTCATCCCTTACTTTTCCCACTGGGCCTTCTCCTCAACTGCTTCTTTGCTTCTGTCTCATATTGTGAGTGAAGAAGAAACATAGAAAAATTTTCCAGTGTTTGGAGTAGAGTCAGTCAGGAATGGCTTTGGGTTGTCTTCCAGAGCAGGGAGATGTGCTGCAGTGAAAGGAGTGCACAGGGAAAGAGGTATGAAAGGAGCTATGGCAGACTCTGTCCTGTGGGATAAGGGATGAGGTACACTAGTTTCATCTTAATTTAATGTGAAATGTGGGGGAAGGATGAGGATGGGGGTTGTAAGCTCTGTATTACATAAAAGTATAAGATTCTGGAACTTAGCTTTGCGTGAAGGAAGCATTATGTAACAGAATAAAATATTAATATGGGAATTTTAGCAAGGAGACAAATTTAAGATTTAACACTTGTCATAGTCAGCTATATTAAAGCCACTGGATTTGTATGATGCAGAACTCTAAGAACGGTCTGTTATGTTCAAGGGAGTCTCTCTTCTGTGCTCCCATCTCTTCATCCTCCGTTTATTTGCTTCCCCTCTGTTGGGGAAGAGGAATGTTAGATGACTTTTATGCGTTTGAGACTGGCTTAATGCACACAGCTTGTCAGTAACTTTTTGTAGTTAACTATTGGTGATGGCTTTCTCCTCCTACTGAAAATACGTTTTATGGTTGGGCAAGCTGTGGAAAAATTCACTTAAGTTTTCTAACAGTGATTTTTAATGCTCCATTTGCTGGGGGAGCAGCCTAAGTGGGGAAATGAGTTTGGCTTGTGATTTCCATGTTGGATGTGTTTTGCTAACAAAGGTCAGTGCTTACATTTTCACTTCAGAAGTGCTTGGAACTTGTCTTTGCTAGACCTCTGGAAGAAGCAGTTTGTTAGGCTTCATTGCCTGTAGAATAGGAGTTTAGTGAATGGTTAAATTACTTTGCATGTGAACTATGACTCTTTTATGACCTGTTTAAAACTAATTAACACACCATGCTTACTTGAAGCAACTTGTGAATTTTGACTTTGAACAGCAAAAAACCAATCTTGAGCAAGGGCTAAACCCTTCAGTTAGACTTCAGTCCACTTAAAAAAAATTGCCCTGAATCAGAAGTATAAAACACACTTTTCTCTCTTACTGTTTGCATACTTGTTCTTTCAGATACAGTCACAGTAAAATACTTTGTTATATTCTACCATGGGAGGGATGGCAATAGCAGCACACGTGGAAGTTTGACCTTTAAAGGTCCCTTCCAACCCAAACTGTTACATGATTCTGAGTTTCAGGACAGAAGCATATACAATGCTTGACACACCACCTCTGCCAAAAAAAAATCCCAAACCCCAGCAACACTCACCAAAAAAAAAGCCTCCAAGAACCCACCCCAAAAGAAAACCAAACCCATAACAACCCTATCATTAAACAGAGCTTAGAAAAGAAAGCAAGAGCAGAAGTATAGCAGTACTTTCATTAATGCTGCTGGTTGAGGTAGGTAGTTCTTTAACTGAGAGATTTTCGTCACATATGGTGGTATAAAGAAATGTAATTTGTAGCAAGAAGTAAACAAATTATTGCTACCAATCTTGAAATCACAGTTGGTAGCATTTAGTTTTATTTGCTTTGGTGGTGGTGTTTGGATTTTTTTTTTGATTTGTATGTTGTCTTTTTGTTTCTTATACTGATCAGTTTTACAAGTCATGCGTAACATTTCAGGAGCAATATCAAAATACATACCTTCAGTTTCTGTATCTAAAAATGTTGTTCTTTCCATTTAGATAATCCTTTGCCTAAAGAATGCCTGCAAATTACTTTCAGTATCAATGGCAGGGATGCTGTGTATCTTCTTTGCCCGTCTCAATGGCTGTCTAGAACATATAATTTAAAATAGAGCTTCTTCTGAGGCTTTCCCAAGCTATCTGTCTACATTAAACATTGGAGAATCAGTTCTGGTCACTAGCAGAGTGTGTAAGCCTGAGCTGCCCTGTGTTAGAACATGCCATTGTGGCACATACTGCCAAGAAATCTCATTTCCAGTAACTGGATGTCAGAGTCTGAAGCCACTACAGCTCAAAAATAAGGAACCTAAGGGCATGATGAAGACACTGGATTTTGTCTTGGTGTTCGCCTTTAAATATTCTTCTGACAAGAACTGAATGTAAATATGGAAAAAATTGATACTTTTTTTCCCTCACAAGTTTTGAGATATAATTCCGTCTTCATTAACATCCGACACCTGGGATCACTCTTTTACTGCTTTATTACAATAAAGCTCCACCTATCATTATACCATTATACGACTTTGTGAAATTTTGTGGGAATTGGGGGATTTAAAAGCAAAGCATGTGTATAGGTTCGAGATCAAAGTGTAATTGTACTGTTAAGTAAATGCTGAAGGGTCACGGTTTGTGCTTCTTGGTCCTGAAAAAGGTAAGTAAAAAATTCTTGGAGTAGGGCACCAATATGTACAGCTTCGATTTAAGAGCCCTCCTGTGGCATTTATGCAGGTGGAAACAGTGTAGGCTAATATTGTTTTATAGAGGTGTTACTAAATACTTTTCTATGATTTCCTTTTCGTTTATGACCGTTTAGGCTTTGTCCTATTTAATGCACTGTTGTATTGCAAAAGAGAAAGGTGGCAGTAGAGTTTTTGTTGTGGGCATCTCCCCCCTCCCCAAACCTTTTGTTTTTGTTTGGTTTAGGCTTTGCTGATAAAGCGGCAGCACTTACCAAGAGCCCATTAGATAATCGCTTCTTAAAACAGTGATTTGCATGTATTGTTTTCTTAATAGTCATGCTGAATCTCGTTCACTGTAAGAGTACTGCCACTGCTAGCCAAACACTGAGTTACTGCTGGGACAGTTACTTGCTATAGCATGAGGTAAATTTCCCTCTCATCCTCCCTAAGCAAACAAACAAAAAATTTCCTTGGAATTTCTTGCAATCTTCTGTTGATTTCTCTGTCTTCCAGTCTTTTCTGGAAAACGGCTTTATATTTTCTTTGTTGTGGGTTTGGGGACTTTTGTGAGTCTTTCGGGAACTTCTGGATATTGGAGATCAACAGCAGAGACAGCTGGCTGATTGCTCCTATGGTTATTAGCAGGCAGATGGAGCAAAAAGCATGTCAGTCTTTTTGGCACTATTTCAGCTACACTTGCCCTCTGCACAAAGGACTTCTGTATTTTCTGTTACACTGAGGATCCTTGTAGAGCAAAACAAGTCATGATGGGAAAATTAAGTATATGAGATATTTGTACTCCTTCTGACTCTTCAGTATTGTAATCCTTCTGTGTTCAGGTTGTGATAAACTTCATGTTGAAGCCTTTGTTTTCTCCTAGGAAATAGTGCAAGGCCTCAGCTTACATCTTAGTAAACTACACTGGATCTAGAAGCTTGGAAATCCAGACCGTGGCTTCTTCATGTGTCCTGAGGAGTAACGTCCTTTTTATATCACTGTGAACCAAACCTCCTCTCCAGGAGGAGACTGTTTTAATATCATTAGAGGGAGGTAATTTCTACTAATTAGCCAGTTATTTTGGTTGCCCCAAAAGAATAGAAGGCAACTTACAAAGTGTGGGTTTTTTTCCCTTGCCATCACTGTGTTTGAAACTCTGAAGACTAATATCCTCACACTAAAAAGGTAAAATTAAGGTAGCAGCACATCTTGAGGAAGGTGAGACATTTTCTTTTAATTAATGATCTCTAGTATATGTTTTTATCACTTAAAACCTAAAAACAGATTTACAAGAATTAGAGAGTGTTTTCCGACTATAATAAAGAAAAAAATACCAGAATATTTCTGACTTTTATATAAGAATGAGATTTGTGAGGGTGTTTGGTACACTTTTTTGGCTGCCACTGTTCTCTCCATTTTCTGTTAGAAATTTCTAGTTGGATCAATTACTACACACTCCTTGCTGAAAGCTTTTTTACTTTAGAATAATGATGCCTCTGAAGGACATGGGATGTGCTCAGAACCACTTTCACACATGTTGACTTGTTCCACCATTTCTTTAAAAATGTCCTTCTTTAAAGGTTCACAGCTGAGCATGGATAGGTAATCCAGGAACAACTAACCTTTTGGTTTTTTCATGCTAACTGCATCTTCATCTCACTGAATTTATCTAAAAGCTCATTGAAGCTTAGGACCTTTTGTCTGATGGACAGAGAACAGCATCTTCAGACAATTTAAGCTTTTTGGTGTTTTTATTGTTTTGTTAGTTTTTTTTTCCTGTTGATTGAGGGTTTATTTCTACTTTTCTGTTTCTTTGCAGAATTTAATCTGATTGAAATTTTTATTCTTCAATTATATATTCCATTTGGGATTCTGAATATGTACTTTCTAGGACAAGTTAGAAAACTAGAACATTTTTCTTTCACCTGTTTTCTGCACAATGTGAGGTAGCATGTGCACATATGTTGAACAGATACACTAAAGTGTATTAAGAATGGGAATTCTCTCTATGTATATGTGTTGAATGGGCTCTGTTGGGCAGTTAAAGGCATGCAGGTGCATTGCTTCTGTCAGAACTTCTGCAGCACTGTGAAAGGTGTAGAACATTTTCAGTGATTAGGACACAAGCTGCTCGTGCAGTATGGTTTGAGTCTTTGGATTAGAGAGATGTTTGCAATAAATAATTGTAATACACTTTCTATTTGTCTTTCATTGCACAAGATGTAAAATTTGTAGCATGTACAGTGATTCAGTACTTGTTAAAGCGGC
Source organism: Nicator chloris (assembly GCA_013400495.1). NCBI lineage: Eukaryota > Metazoa > Chordata > Aves > Passeriformes > Pycnonotidae > Nicator > Nicator chloris. The sequence goes on along the minus strand of WAAE01011992.1, from coordinate 13,928 downwards.
TTTGAGCCTTTCTAGATGAGTTGGTTCCAGATGTACTAAAGAGCTTCATCTTCTATGGCAGTATAAAATCAGAATTTATTTTCTTTCCCCCGAGTTCTTGGTGGCAATCCTCACATACTACTGTGTCAGTCAGGTGCTTCGGGGACTGAATAATTGTAGGCTGAGGGGGTTTTGTGTTGTGTGGATATATGAAAGTAGTCACCACTCAGAAAATCCTCAATTAAATTGCATCATTCTTACATTGAATGAAGTAGAAGTTACGTTTTTGGGGTCGAAAAGTGATAATTCAGTGTGTATCTAATGTAGAACAATCAGAACTGATGTGGTGAAGGATGAAACATACCAGTTTCATCAAGGTATGGTCAAAGCATAAGGAGGATAGGGGGTTTTCTTTCTTGTATAATCCTGTCTCAGAGTATGGAAAGCTATGTGGAATTGAAAAACAAGCATTTTTTTCCAGTGAGCATAACCAATCTATCTTTAATTGCCTGGATGTGATTGAAGAAATGAATGCCTGTCTCATGTTGCAGTCCTCTTCAAGAAGCTTCACCAGGTGCAGAAGTTGAGCTCAACAAAGCTGGTTGAGAAAAAACCTAGCTTTTTCTATCTAACCACTAGTATTTCTACGCTGAATCTCACTACTGTTTTGTTAGTCATTTTTCCACCTTTCTTTTTCTTTCTGCACTAATGTGCAAATATGGGTAAGAGACTTGCTGATAAAGTGAAACAGGTGGCTGCTTTTAACCTTGCTGGAACTGTCATCTTTGAAGGCATGTGTCCTTTTAACAAACACTGATTGCTTTCCCACAAATTACATGCTTGCTCTTCCTTGCTACCCTGAAAGTTTAGTAATGAGGAAGAATACATACACCTTATGGAGGAAAAGTAGATCTCATCTTCATTTTTTTCCTACTGTTTTTGACTCCTGTGCTGTAATCAGCTTCAAATGGAGTAGCTGTGTTCAGTTCTTGGTACTGTCTAACTCTGGTAATCAGTCTCCCTCTTCTGAATCAATAATAGGCACTGCTTTTAAGGTTGCTTGATGGCGAATGAAGAGCACTTTGGTTTTGGTTTGTTTGCTTTGTTTGGGGTTTCATTTTTGTGAGTATTTGTTTGTGGATTTTGTTGGGTTTTTTTTAATTTCACTAATGCTTTATGTAGAGCATCTCCCATTCGCTCTTCCTAACAGCAGATGGCTGTTAGGCATTAGGTTACTATGGAAAATTCTGTACAATAATGATAAGCTGCTTTCTGTATTTATCCTAAACGTCAGATGGGTATGCTCTTGATATTACTTGCTGCTTTTCATTTATTTTTTTGCCATTTTTTGCCAGCCTTTAAAAGTACTTTGTAGGTTAATGTGCAATCACTTCTTTGTTTTGTTAGTAAACAAAGACCGTCGCCAGCTTCTTGCTGTGGAATATATGACTGAGAAAGTTCTATGTGTCTATTTAAGGCCAACTGTAAAGACTTTCTCTAGAATTAGATGGAGAGCCCTTCAAAGGTTTGATCCAAAGGGATTTCATCTGTTTTTTGAGTCCCTTCACATGAAAATTATTGTCATCATAAACAGCTTACTGTTTTGGATATACTGCATGTTCCATGGGTTAACAAAAGTTAATATGGTCTTTTTGAGTAGTATGGAGCAAATGATGTTATTTCAAGAGACTTTGAAATTGTCAGAAACTTCTTAGCAGAATTTAGCTCCTGATGGCTTTTTAAAGGCATCTTCCTTTTTCTGACTCCACGTTCCCTTTAGGCAAATAACATGACCAGAAGTTAAAACTTGGATTTTGTGAACTGTGTTTCATAGGCTACCCTGATTGCTTCTCAGTGCATGGATATCAAAGGTTAGAGAAAAGCCGTAGGACATGTAAGAACTTAAATCTACTTGAGGAAATGTATGCAAAAGATGTTAAATCTTCCCAGGCAGTAGAGGAAATGCTAACTCCATACAGTAATTATGCTGTAAGTCCAACTCGACATGCCATAAAGTGATGGAGAAATTAAAATTTTTGTTGTTTTTTTAAGGGTTGTGATGGACTGGAGCTGTTGAGAACAATCCCTCAAGAGCCATTTTGAAAATTGTTAATAATTATTTTAGGCTTTTCCCAAGGCGTTGTTGTTTATTTTGTCTACTTAAAATCCCCCTAAAGTACTTGAACCAGGTTATTTACCAAATTAAACAGACAATTTGAATGATAGTTTTACTAGTATTAAATCCATCTGTGATACTAGAGATGCCTGATATAACAAGGACACAAATTATAAGAATACATTGGCTGACTCCATGAATGTAGTTTCAGAAGAGAAGTCAAAACAGCTCATAGTTTGAGTAAATCCTGGGTTGGAGTGAGTTCCTCTGGGTCTTTTACAGATGTTTTGTGGTGTACTGTGTAACTCAGAGTAATGCTCTTCATGGTGAGCAACTGTAGACTAGGGACACCACCAGAAACAGTGTTATTAATAACTGAGGATGCTTCTAAATTAATCTTACAGTAGGAAAATAATAATTTAGAAAGGTACAGGTTACAGTATTTCCTGAACAAAGTAAATTTGAAAGGCAGCTTTTGTCAGTATAATTAAGGCTTTTGTGGTGTTAATATATATAATTCATACCTGTCAAGACTTTAAAACTAGACCTTCATAGTGAGACCTGATCCAGAAATGCTCTGGCTTTAGTAGCATGAAATAGGTACATGCAGAAATGTGTGAACTTCTTTGTGTCTGTGTGTGTTAATAACCTCTTCTCACACCATTCAGGATGACAAATAGTGACAGCATACCCAAACAGACAAATTATTGGAATAATAATGATGAATAACCTTAGATACTTGCTCTGTGAAATCTGTCAGCTATAAAGCTTTTAGGAGGTGTAAAGGTCATGAAAAGCTAGGCAGTGCAGTTGTTCAGAAAGTTAAAAGAAATACTCAGATTATCCAAGTTCTTCAAGCCGTAGTAGTTTGTGTTTGTCAAGCTTTCAAGTACCATCTTAAGGCACTTCAGTACACGGAAGAAAAATGTGTCTGCAGGAGACTGTAGCCTCACAGCAGAACTGTGTCCCCTTGATGAGTTACTGCTACCACCCATGCCTGCAGAGATTCCCCAGTTTCTGCTTGTCCTTAAGGCTTCAGCTCATGAATTAAGTTAATGCTAACGGTCCTCAAGGATGGTTTGAAACTGTAATTCATGTTCTTTCCCCACCAGCTGGTCTTCTGTTCACTGAATTCACAGTTGTGCTTGGGAATTTGCTTTCGCACTCTGGTGTGTAAAGCAGCCAAAGCACTAGTTTCTGCAACATAAGGGATTGTCTTATTGAGTCAAGAAGCAGAAAGAGTGATTATCCACCTAGGATGGGAGTGGAGTGGGGCTGGGAAGCAGGACAAATTAGACATGTTCCCTATTCTGAGAGGGTAAGGAGATTGCTGGACTAATTAGACAAGTCTGTTAATTACATTAGTCCATGTCCTAATGCATTAGAGGATCTGTGTGTTCTGGGAAGATAGGTCTCCTACTGAAGTTAAAATAATTTCCCTTATGGTGGGTCTTCTGTGGGGTCTCAGGTCCTGCCAGCAAACCTGCTCCCACATGGGCTCCTCTCTCCACAGGTCCTACTAGGAGTCTGCTCCAGCATGGCCTTCTCACTGGTCTTTCTTTGGGCATCCACCTGCTCTGGTGTGGGGTCTTCCATGGGCTGCAGGTGGATATTTGCTCCACTGTGGACCTGCAAGGGCACAGCCAAGTCACCATGGTTGTCACCATGAGTTGCAGGGAAACCTCAGCTCTGGCACATGGAGCACCTCCCCCCTCCTTCTCCTGTGATCTTGGTGTCTGCAGATTTGTTTCTCTTGCATATTCACTCTTCTCTCCACTGATATTATTCCAAGAAGTTTCCCCCTTCTTAAATGTTTTATTCCAGAGGTGCTGCTGCAAGGGCTCGTCCTGGAGCTGGCTGGCTTTGTCTCTGTTGGATATAGGGGAAGCTTCTGGCATCTCCTAGAAGCCACCCCTGTAGCCCCCACTATCAACACCTTGCAGTGCAAGTCGCAAAGACTTGTATCTTGTGACATCCTTTAAGGAAAGTTTGAAGAGAAGATGAACCTGACTTTAAGCAATATTGACAAGACTGTCATTCTGTTGAGGAAAAAGCCTGCCAGCAAATCTAATGCTGTGCCTCCACTTAGTTTGGCTTCTCCTTCCAGTGGTCCAAGAGCATTAATTTGCTGAGATTGTTTTGTTTATAGTGACCCTACAAATGTGTTGACAAATGGTGTGTATTTACACCACACTGAAACTGAGAGAAGTTTCAAATGTGAGAAGTGTGATGGTGTTGGGACACTACTGGACACAACTGTGGAGACAGCCTTGATCTGTAACTGTATTGTCCTGGGCTCTCAATGAGAAGTGTGGTAACTAATATGATTGTGTGTAAATGCCAGTAAGGATCCTTACAGGATTTAATTAGCACAGAAGAACATGTGTTTTGCAGTCTGAAATAACTATCTGGTTTTGGACTTGATAGTTCCATTTTTAAATAGTGATGTTCTGTGACTCCTAATTTAGATGAGATGCAGAAATGAGAGGTCAGAATGAAGATTAATACTTAAATTTAGATACTGAAATTCAGGCTGATATTTGACCTTTCTATTTTCCCCCTTTTCTTTTAAACTGCAGCATTTTTCTCTCTTCAAAGTTGAAATATATTTATCTCAATTTCTGTTAGTTTTGTGATGATGTTTTGGTGTTTTTGGAGATTGGAAAAGGAGAGCATTTCTGTAAAAATATCTTTGTATCAATTAATATTTGTCAAATGCCATCTGTGAGACTTGTGTTAGCATGCATTGGCATTAGTGATTAACCTGCTGTGCCCTCCTCTGTATTTAACTGAATTGCACTGTTCGTGGGAAAGTTGGAGATTAACAGAACAAAATATGGTTATTCCAGCATCTAATCAATTCAGGATGTGATTTGATCTTCAAGTGATGGTATTTATTGGTAGTTGGTGACCAAATTTCTGAATTTGTTGAATTGCTAAATATACATTTTATAGGTGTTGGTTTCAGTGATCTTTGCGGGTTCCTTTCAATGTGGGATGCTCCACGATTATTTGAAAAGCTGTTCATGTTTGGGAGGCGGGGGAAGTATTTTAGTACAGGCTTATATATGTACTGCTTGTTGTGTTTCATCATCTACCTGATATCTTCTTGGTTTAGGTAACCTACACTTGTATCTCTAATTATTTCGATCTTTCCGCTTTTCCTCCTGAAGAGTTCTATTCTTAAGTGTCTTCTTGCAGTAATTTAAAGTTAAGAGCATCATGATGAGAACAGTGTCTCCTGTAGCTTTCTGTGGGAACTTTATCTCTTAAAAGGCAGTTGTCCATGCAGAGACAAGTGTAGAAGCATTTATTCATTTCAACAATTGCAAGCAGTTCCTGAAGAAAGTATCGTGAGCTACAACTTAAGTGTTTATGTTTCAAGGAAAAACTTAAAAAGAAATGTAGAACAGGTATTTCAGTATCCTTCCTGAGCGCTTGTACTTATTGTACACAAGTAACTGCTGTTGCACTTCTCTTACTTGACTGGAGAACAGGTTGAAATTATTCAAAACTATTTGCAAAAAAAATGACTAACTCCCACTGTAATAGGAAAACGTAAACAGTTGCAGTTTGACTAAGCCTTAAATTCTATGTGTTTTGTTTTCAGTGGAGAAGATGGATGGGTGATAAAACACATCATGGAGTAGATACTCCAGCTTTGCAAATGTTTAATATTAGTATGATAGTTTGCAGTCCCATACCTTGTGAAGGTACTCCTATGGTAAGATTGAGGGGTGTTGGTTTTGGTGGGAGTTGTTACAAATTTTAAGTGGTTTTCCCTCTTTACTCTTCAGCTGTCTCTATAGTAATTACCCATCCATATGTTTGTGCTTCTTTCAAGTAAATTATTGCTCACTTGTAATGTTACCAGATACTGTCTACTTACAAATTAGTAGCTGCACAAAACAAAACTGACTTAGAAGAACATTTAATGAAGGAAAAGGTGCTTGCAGTTTTTCTCTTCAGTCTATTGCTAGTACCCATAGTGTGTAAAATGTAAAGCTACTGGGCCAGATTAAAGCATTGTATTGACTTCCATAAACATCTCCCTCCTTATGAAACACAGTTGAACACTATAGCTGAACAGTGCTCTGGATTACTGATGTAAGTCTGCACTATGTCACTGTCTGGTACTATGAGAGTTTTTAAGATATACTTTCAGTATGCATTGCATTTCTCAGTGCCAACTACCATCCCTTGTATTAGGTCTCTTTTTTTGCTTGCATCTTCCTCTTCAGTGTGTAGAACAGCAGCAGGAAGAAGGAATGGAAGCTGGACAAATTTCAGTTGTTGAAGAAGTTTTAGAACATCCTTGTAAACTATTGACAGGGGCCTGGCTCTTGCAAGATGTGTGCAAGTGTTGGTGCTAATGGAAATTGCTGCATCATGTTTCCTGCACAACCTGGCACAGGAACTCCTGGCTTTTGCTTTATAATCTGCCTGTTGCTGTGGGACTTCTGCAGGAGAAGATTGCTGCATTTCTGCTTGTGGAATTTTGTTTATTATTGGTTGTCAGAGGCTGGGAATGGATCGAATGTATAGGTTGAACACCTGTTGCTCTGGATGATCTCAGACTGCCCAACACAGTGGGTTTTACACATTTTCAGTTGAGTTTGTTAACACTTGTAGCAAACCACTCATTCTTCTATGGGACAGGCTTGGATGCAGTTATTGCATTCATATTTGGCGTGTGGAAATATTGAACATAGGTAACCTAGCAGAAAGTTAAGTATATTCTAAATTCATTGTTAAGAGAGAGGCAAAACTTTGTTGTGTGTCTGTGGCTTTAATGGTTCATAGTTGAAAATAAACAGTGGTAATAAATGAGAATATTTGGCTTAAGTTTTGTCTGCTAGGGAAAGAGACTCTGCAATGCTGGTGTTACACTGATGTTAAAAAGTGTGAAAATAAAGTTGTTCCATGTCCAGCACGATGTTGGCATTAATTCCTACTACTCTACTGTGCAGAGCAACAATAACCCCTGCCAATCTCCTCTGTTTAGGAGGGACAAAAGGGTGGGGAAGAATGTCAGACTGTTAGCATAGTTTTCTAGTCCCATTTCAAATATTTATTGAGCCTGTTAACAAATACAAAATGAGCCAGAGTCCTTGTCAAAGAGAGAGCTTCACTCCTTTTGTTGCCCTTGTGCCATTATGTAATGCAAAGTTACACAGGAGTGGCTCAGAAAGATAACTTCCATGTTCTGTGGTCCTAATGGTTCTTCATACTACATGTTGAACACGTGAAATCAAGAAGTAAACTGAACAGGCTATATTTAAAACCATAATTCCACAAGGTGTTTTCATGTTCACATTGCTGTTGAGGGCCTTCCTTTCCTCCCACCTCTGACATCCTAAATTAGTAATTTTGTGTGTTTCGAAAAGGCTTGGAACCAAGGTAATTTCATATGAAAATTTGGGATGATTTGGCTAAGGAAAAGAATCCAAAAGACAGCCAGGATTCTTGTTAGATGATATGAGTCATGAAGTTTCTTCCTTCTCTTTCCTTCTATTTGTGATGTTCAAGCTACATCTTCCTACTCCAAATCAATGTTTCTGGGGTAGGGAAAGCATGTCAGTGGCAGCAGTGCCCTAGTCCGTGAGCTCCATGGACCTTCTCTTATGTTACATTGAGCCATGAAGCTTTCTTTAAAAGTATTAGACATTCAGTGGGCTCTGATTGTATAGACAGAAACAGTTATTTCATAAATATCTGAGGAGGAGAGATGTTTCAGCACAGGTTTTGTCTTGGAGAATGTGTGTAACTTCTAAATTATGGGCTCACACATTCTCTTTTGTCCCCTAGTTTTCTACTGCTACCCTGAAGAGGTAAAAAAGCCCAGATGAGTGTTCTGCTAAGTTTTGGTGCATGGATAGAGTGGTATTACTGAACACAAGAAGCTTTGAAATTTATAAAGCGCATGTTCAAATGTAATAAACAGAATTGCCAGAAGGCTGCATGTGTCAATTAGCCAGAAGATGTGGGGGGACAGGATGGGATAGGACTGTGAGCAAGCAGTGTAAATACCTTTCTTCTGTGTTTTCTGATTGAGAGTGCTCTGATTTTGCTTGGGTTCGCCTCTCAGAGATCATAAACTTGTCAGAGTCAGAGGAGATCTTTTTGCTGCAAACTGTCAGTGTAAATTTTTTTAAATTACTTCTTGTTTCTTTCTTTTGGTGGCTTCATCTGCAATGTCTTGTAAGGGAATACCAGTTTTCACAAGACACTACTTCATAATGCACTGAAAAGGCTGAAAAGGAGCAGTACAGTATTCTTTTTCTGCCCTGTCTTTCAGGAAACAATTTGCTTGTGAAGAAGTTTTCTGCATACTGTGTGTGGGGCTTTAATATATGAGTTACCAGATCTGAGTCTTGCGAGCATCTTGTTTGCATAAATTGAAAACAAGGTATCTGTAGAGTTTCCCTACAGCTGTCCTCTGTCTGTGCCTGTAAAAAGCAAAGTAAACTGAAAAATCTGTATTTAAAACCCAACAACTGAACCAATACAGGCAGAATTCCTTCTCCCTGCCATTACTCTTTGAGGAAGACTGCTGTGAAAGCATGTTTCTTGTGAAGTGTGTTAGGAGAGAGAGAACTTTTGATTTGCTATTTGTACTGATGGAGGTTGCACTATGTAGGTTTGATTATGTAATTAGTTAATCACACACATTTCACCATAAAAAGTGTTTTTGCTCTTTTTTACATTTTTAAATAAAATAAAACTCAGAATGCTTGTCATTTTAGGATGTCCTCCATATCTACTATGTTTCAGCAGTAAGCAGATGTTTTAAGAAACTGCTGGGGTTGCTATTCAGTGCAAAGCTGAGCTGTTGGTGATCCTGGACCACAGCTTTTCCTGAAGTTGTATAGAAAGCAGAATTCTTCACGTTCTCCATATTCCTCAAGACATGAAAATTACTGAGGGGTGAACTTGTGTGAAAGGATAACATTTTGGGATCTAATTTAAATGGAGATATGGTGCCTTATCAGTCTTAACTTTGTGTGATGAGCATCTTCAGAGAACAGATTCTGTGATAAGAATCCATCCTTTGCATAGAACAAGTTCATTATGGCTTGTAGTCAACCCTCCCATCTCTTCCCTGTCACTTCTTTTGGTATCTAGTGCTTAAAATCCTTTTATCTGTGAAAAAATCCTAGTTTGTTTCTATTTTATTCCATTGATGAAAGTCTTTACAACTTCCTAATCCGTTTTATTGCAAGTGTTAGTTGATGGCCAAAAAACCTGATGCAGGCAATAACCCATTATACATGGCCTGGGAAGAATAATCGAAACTGAAGTAAACACCAAGTGACTTCTCTTGAAACCCAGTAACTTCTGAAGTGCAAACCTGCTTCTCTAATTAATCCATTTTAGGAGAAGATTGTTGTTCTTTTTACTGATGTTTAGGTCTTATCTTATTCAATTTTGCAGTAGTATTCCCCAGATTGATGTTAAAATAACATCTCTTGTGCTGCCCTGCTTCCCTATCCCAGTGTCTGTCTGTCCCACACAGAGAGTCACAGACAAACCTTGTAACTCTTCGCTGTTACATGTTGACTTCTCTATGGGGATATTATGCCCCAGGGGGTGTGTGTGAGTGTTAGAAAACAGTTTTTTAAAGACAAATTTAATTTTTTACTACTGAATGCCAAAGTCCATCTCTGCAGTGATAAAAGTTTCATTCTTTAAAGTATATTCCTTTTGCAGGAATATCTCCTACATTTTTCAGCTGGAGGATTTGCTTTATACAATCAGTGTAGTTCAGTTTCAAATGCTATAGTCTTTCTGTTCATCTTCAGTCATTAGTAAAGTACAGGCTACAGGGCAGCGGGAGAGAGAACTTGCCTCTTTTGGTCAGATTCAGAACTGTAGAGTGGTTTGCATGCTGATCTTTGCTTGCAAGAGTAGTTCTGGTATTTATGTGGCTTTTGGGAATTTGTTAGTCAACAGCTACTTGTATGCAGTGATCCTAGACACTCTCAGATTTACGTTTTTTCATTTGGTTTGAGTAGGAGTTGTTCATTGTTTTAAGGTGCTTAGAAGTTCAGTTCTGATTCTTCAGGAAGTTTCATGCTGTTTCAAATAGCAGTTGTACTGTCAGTTGTACTGTCTTGACCTGGAGAATTGTACAGAAATATTTATGCAAGTCTTCCCTCAACCTATGCAGAGATACAACAAGTTTTGGCATTATATGTGCTTGTATCTGTATTGGATTCTGCTTTCTAGGGACTCCACTGTCACCCTTGTCATCTCCTTCTCATGTTGGCCCTTTAAATTGCATGCTGAGTAAATTATTTTGTTTAAAATTTGTGCGGTTTCTGTTTATAACTAGTATGTGGTTTAAGGCAAATGCTTCCCTCCTCTGCTGATTTAATCTAGTAGTTGGGATCTTTTGTGCTGGTTATTACTCTGAGAATTTCAGTGATGGGAATGTTTTACAGTTTTGGGTATGTGAGCGGTGTGAAATGTTCAAGAACTGAGAATTACAAACTTAAGCAGCAATGATATTTATTAAGTAAGGCAGATTCTTTAAGCAGATATTTACTGTAGTTACTTAAACAAACTGTAAGAGGCACATTGAGAAGAAGCATTCTAGTTGATCACATCTTGGCTGAGATTTCATATTAAAAAATAAAAGTAAAATGTCTTCTTGTTTCTTGTGAGAGTTCAGCCTGCTGGAAATGCACCTGGTATTGGGTAATACAAGTTCAAGTGCTAAGCTGTTGAGGCCAATAATTGACATTAATGTGCCTTATGGAGGTGGTATGCAGATATTCTACTGTCATCAGTAGTAATTGCCATGTTATAACTCATGCCCTGATTTCAGCTGCTTGTAAATATTGCAGATTCGGAGATTTCATGTAGAACAGTTTAGATACCATTTGCTTTAAAATATTCTG